>VXAK01016135.1:20898-67543 GCA_013399435.1 Arenaria interpres | reverse complement strand
GCAACGGGCACAAGCTGGAACATGGGAAGTTCCACTCCAATGTGAGGACGAACTTCTTTGGGGTGAGGGTGGCAGAGCCCTGGAAGAGGCTGCCCAGGGAGGGTGTGGAGTCCCCTTCTCTGGAGATCTTCAAGCCCCACCTGGATGCTCCTGAGTGATGTGCTCTGGGCAGCCCTGCTTTGGCAGGGGAGTTGGACTGGATGGTCTCTAGAGGTCCCTTCCAACTCTGACAATTCCGTGATTCTGTGATATGCCCTGCTCAGGGCCAGCTTCACCCAAGGGTGTGGACACAGGTGGGGGTGGAGAGGCACTGCCAGGGCTGGTCGTGTGGCATTCCTTCTCAAGTGAGGAATGAAACATCCTGGAGAAAACACATGCTCTGATGTGGCCCAAAATAGTGCTGGGTCTGCTCCAGGGTCCCGGGCTGGCACGTGGCAGCCTTGGGGGTCTCGCTTGAGAGCTGCCATTGTGTGAGCCTGGATGGGCAGCCTGTACCTTCTCCTCATTGCTGTCGGCCCCCGCTGTGGGCTGCTCCCATCCGGGGGCCGGGCAGTGACTCATGCTTGCTATAAACACGTCTCCTCATGGATAATGAATCCCAGCCGCCACTGCCTTCAGGGAAAGCTCTGGATTTTCTTCGCAGTGCTCCCCATGTCCCACTCCCCCTCCCCTCCTGGCAGCCCTGCTCCCACGTGGGATCATTTCCTGATGCAGAACAGAGCCAGGGCTCTGAGGCCCTTTTTCCAGCCGGTTGTGGTTTGCTTCACGGGCTGCGTGGGCTGAGTTTCCTCATTAACCCTTCTGGGGTGACAGAGGTTTCTGCAGTGCCGGGCTGCCCCACAGCATCCACCCCCGCCCCACGGATGCCCCATTGCCCAAGCCACAGCTTTGCCAGCTGAGCAGCATGTGCACCCACCAGGGACCCTCTCTTTGCCCTCACCCCAACCTCCTCCCGCTAACCATGGAGGACGCCTCAAGCAACAAAAGCTTTATTGCAGTTACACAAATAAGCCACAAAAATACATTGCAAAGCAGCAGGGTGGGGTGAGGGGTGAGAAAGAAGCGCAGAGAGGGGCAGTGGGGAAATACTTGCTTGCAGGAGCAGGTACTGCTGCGCGCTGGCTGCAAGCTGCTGTCCCCCTGCGGGCTGCTGCTCAGGCCCTCTGTTCCCGCTGCCACCCCATACCACAGCCAAGGGAGCAGGGTCTGCGCAGCCATGGGCAGGGGACTGCAGGCGGTCGGCCCAAAGGGTGCCACGGAGGAGAGGGAGAAGCTCACAGGAAGCTGGTAGCGTCTTCGGGGGGAACTCAAGCATCAGCCGCTGGCACCATGTCCGCTGCGGTGCTCCAGTCAAGCGGGGAAGGTGTTCCTCCCAAGGGGATCAGGGTCTGGAGAGCTAGAGGGTCAACAAAGGGAGATGGTTAGGGCTCAGCCAAGTCTCCAACACCAGTGCTTCCCCCTCCAAGCCCCAGCCGTGCCTTGGGCTATGCGGACACGGCGCCCTACACAATGCCCTGAGCATCTCTCCAGCATGACGCTGAAATCACCTGCATGCTGAAGGCCAAGCACGTCTTGCCCAGGCTAAGATCTGCTACACCAACACAAACACGCCTTTGCCATTGGAGATCACACCCAAACACATCCTACGTGAGCACCCTGGGCTGCTGGGTGAGCTGAGTGGGTTGCCCAGCGTGCTGCGGGTTTGCCTTGTGGGCTCTCACAGAATGCTGAGAGCAGCTTTTTGGGAGCTCCAGAGGAGCCATCTGAAGGTACCGAGGCCACGGTCCTTGTGCAGGGAAAATGCCCTGACTCCATGCTGCGGGATGTCCCCAGGCTGGGCATTGCCCCTGCCAGCCAGCCAGCCTGCCTCTCTCTGCCCTGAATTCGTGGCTGCGAGGAGGGTGACTGAGGAGAGCTGGTGCTGCTGGCCCCCGTCAGCCCAGGCAGCAAGTTTTGGGGGTCTTAGGCAAGGGGGAATGCATCAAAGGGCTGGAGCTGATGGTCAGGAGCCAGCAGCCGGGACAGGAGCACTGGGGAAGGGTGCACTCCCCTGTCCCACCTCTGCCTGTGGCCAGCAGAAAGCCTGCGAGTAGGTTTTTGTGCTTGGTGTTGCACGAAGGGGAAAAAACCACCCCCTGCCCATGTTCTGGCCAACAAGGAGCAGGGGGCATGTAGCCCCAGCACAGTGGGGACAAGCGTCACAGGCTGAATCTTGCATCCCAGGTACAGGAGGGCATGCACACGAGCTTTTTTCAGTTCGAAAACCCCCTCTGAGCATTGCTGCATTTAAAGATGTGCTACACCATCCCGTGCACCTTGAAATCGTTGCATTTCAGCCTGAGATATTTGGAGGGGAAATCTACTAGAAGCAAGAAAAGAAATACTACTGCGCGACTGAAAATTTGTTTCAAACCACAGAAATGGCAGTTTCGCTGGGGAGTCAGGTTTGCACCTTTAACTGGCCTTCTATAGGCAGCGAGAAGCAGCACGCCATCCCTCTGCAGCGCTCCCGAAAGAGATTTGAGAGCATGGCTGTGTGCTGAGCAGCACTCAGCAACATCCCTTAGGAAAACCACAGCACCGGCTGCAGCAGTCACCCCCGGTTACCTCATCGCAACGTCTGAGTGGGAGCTCTTCCCTGAAGGACCCCACCAAAAAAACCTACCGCGCCAGTCAATGAGAGCCTGTGGCTGAGCGTGTCGTGAAGCTGTCTTGCTCTCCTTTGCACTGGGAAATCCTGTGAGATTTCCATTGTGGTTCGACCCCCTAGGGGGGTCAGCATGCAACCCTGAATTCAGGAGGAATGCTGCTCCACCCCTCCACCCCACTGTCCCTGAGCTCTTCGTGCTTGGCCATGCAGCCAGCTGGCTGGTAGCCCACCACCACCGTGCTTCCCTGGGGCATCCCACTCCCCGCAGTCTCATCTGAAGTATCAAAATCCAGAGAGGTTCCAGAGCCAAGCATCCCTTGTTCCCTTTTTGGTCCAGAGGCAAGTGCCCTTAGGCAGGCTTTCCTCCAGGAATAAATAATACTGCTAAGACACTGTCCACAGGGAACCAGAATGCAGCACTCCGGGAGTGCTTCAAATACTCGAGTTCACATGCACATCCCAGCTTTCCCTTTCAGTTCTTTCTAGAAATGTGTGTTTTAAATCAGCAACAGGCCGCGGTTCAGCATGGGGCTCAGGAGCGAAGCCTCCTCCTGCTGCTCCATTTTTGTCTCGCTCTTCTCCTATCTGGTTTTGTTCCCCGTACGCGGAGCTGGCGCCAGTGTTGTTTCTGGGAAGAGACACCCCTGCAGTTAATCCGCCTAAACAGGGGTGTGGGAACCCAGGGCCAGTCTGGTTTTGCCCTTGGCTAGATGTAGCCTGCGGGATGCGATCTGGTGTCTCTTGTTCCTCATCGCAGGACAACTCTGCTGGGGTGGAGCGGTAGGGGGGCTGCACATCTGGAGCCGAAAGAGTCGCACATACGGTACACCCCGTACTTCCTGTAAGTCACTGCCACGTTACCCTTTGGATGGAGGCCTGGGGCTCGGAGCATAGCACAGTGGATTAAGATCCACAGCTGCGTTATTTATTTTTTTTCTTTAAGGGAAAGCAAAAATAACCCTCTCAGCAGAGCCCCAGCCCCCCCGATATCCAACATGGGAGCAGGGAAATTGCAGCAGGACAGCTGCTCCTGCCGTCGACTGAGGCATGGTACTCCCTGCCTGCACACGCTGACCCCCCTGGGGACAGAGAGGGCTGGAGACCCTGGGGACAGCAAAGCCTTGTCCTTCTCTTGTGAAATGCCAAGCCGGTGAGAGGGAATGGGCTTGGGCCAGCATAAGGTGGGGCCTTGTGCCACCAACCTCATCCCTTGGCGCAACTGGTATAACTGGAGAGTGCGGGGACATCCACGGCCAAGGGAGCTGCTTGCCCAGATGGGCTGGGGTGGCTCTATGAAGGTCCCAGCGCTGATGGGACCGTTCCTGCAGCGGGAACACAGTGCCTGCTGGGTGGATGTCAGTGCTGGTCTCCAGTGAGGGAGACACACAAATACCCACTTCCTTCTCACGTCCAGCGGCGTGAGGTGTCTGCTGCAAGCTGAGCAGAGGCTGGGAGCACCCAAAATCCAAACGCTGCTCCAGCTGCATGCAAAAAGCTGGTCAAGGGGGACATCTAGTGACCAGCCCGAGAGGGGCCCAGGGCCGGGGATGGGGGTACCTCCTCGGGGCTGGGGGCTGCAGCCAGGCAGGGTTAGGGGAGATGGGCTGCTGGGCTCTCGTCTTCCACAAATGGCAGGAGAAAGATGTCAGAAAGGGTTTGTGCTAAGCCTGCACCATCCTTCCACCCCTGTGGCCAAGGAGAAAATGAAAAGGATTCATCCCTCCCACAGCACAGAGTGATCCCCATGAAACCCTACCTCTGCCAGCACTGGAGGGGGGAAATTACCCTTGCTAATGGCCCATAAGCTTGACATTAGCATAATTAAAAGTGACTAGCATGAATACATAACAAAATCCCCTGAATTACAACTAAAAGAGAGTATTCAATGTAAAGACTCTCCCTGAGGAAAGCCACTTTCCCTCAGGGGAAACGTTCTTGTTTTTTCAACTCCATTATGTACTAGATTTGCAAATACAGTCAAAGAAAAAAATGCATGCAACAAAACTCCAAACACTTAATTTTGGGAGCATGACCTGGAAAGGATATGAGGGTGAGTGGAAACATTCAGCTGAAGCCCAAGGGGTCGAGCTCAGACCTCAGCCAGTCCCCATATGATGGAAAGCCACAGTGTTCCGGGGGCAGGGGGAGGCACTGGACTCAAACTTTCCTGCCAAAGTAACGATTTCCCACAAAATAACACATTCCCAAAGAGTTTGAATGAGTAATACCGAGTCGGTTACTTCCAGAAATGTTGAATCATTCTGTCTGGATAAAATGCATTGCTTTGAGATAGAAAAGGAATGCGTTAAAGCTATTCTGTTGATTAACTGGGACTTTCACCTTGTATTGAATATTCACTTCAATATTAAGAGATGTGCATACATTTTTCCCAGTGGCATGGCTGTGGATGCATTACTGGAGCATTTTGAGTTCATATAAAATGCAAAGTCAAAACATAACACAAGTAAAAGCAGAACATTGAGGCTCCTGCCAAAGAAAACAGCAAATCGCCTTTTAAGCCATACCAAAGAAATCAAAGCCGAGTTTGATACATTCCCTGTGATTTTGCTGTTATCATTGCTGTCATCAACATGTTCCCAGGAGATGCTGTGATTGTTTAAACACCTCTTTCTCCAGGCCTAGCTCAAGCCCAGATGGTGATAAGCTGCTAGGTTCCCACATAACACTGGAGTTTTGGAGTTTGGTTTTGGGGTTTTTGGGTTTTTGTGTGGGTTTTTTTTTTTTTAATTTGCAAAATAACCTGAGAAATGTGACCCCAAAGAGAAGCCACAAAGTCAAAGGTAATGTCAGAAGTAGGGAGGCCTCGTCCACGCCAGTGCAACTGCATCCTTCACTGCATCCTCTCCTGCAGGAACCACACAATGCTTTCCACAGACTCTCCTCTCTCCAGCCCTACAGAGAAGGGATTGAACTCCTTCCTGCCCCCCCTAAAATCTAAATGCACAGTGGGGAGAGGCAGCAGGTCGGGCTGTGTCTCTCCCTCCACTGAGGAGGGGATTCCTGAGCAACAGGACTTGAATAAACATATGCTTTGTAAGGGCCCAGCATAGATTTATCATTTTTTGCCCAGGTTGAGACACCCCCAGCAGGAGGGCTGTCATTTCCCAGATAGAGTTGCTCAAATGTCTTTTGCTATTAGAAATGGTCTCCAGGTCACCAAAACATAAAGGCATCCTGTATCAGAGCAAAAAAGCAGAATTGTGATCGATTTGTCACATCGAGAGCCCTTTGACGGCTCAAGTCCCTCGGACGCGCCTCCAGATTTAACGACTGAGCAAGCAGACATCATTTCATGGAATCACGGAATTGTTGGAGTTGGANTGCTGGGGTGGGCCCTTGCCCTCCTGCGTCCCTGCGCGGCGTTTGCCAGAGCCCTCCCAGGAGCCCAGGTCCTGGCTGCAGCCAGCAGCTCGACAGACAGCTCGGAGACCCACCGGACTGCCAGAGTCACATCTCACCTCCCCTCCTTCATCATCAATCCCTGCCGTGCCTTTGCCGGCAGGCACGGTCCCACTGGGCGACAGACGTATTGCAGCAGACTGGGATGGGGACGGTACCCAGAGAGGGATGTTATCTGCAGGCGCAGTGGCGCTGGCAGTGGGTGCAGAGGCACTGCTGCGGTCTGCTCCTCCTCTCTCGTAGCCTCTGAGCTCGGTTGCATCTGGCAGACCCAATCTGGCATTTTCTATTTTGGGCAGCGCAGCCTCGGTGGAGGTGGGGAATAGCGCGGGGAGCACCGCACACGCACACAGCAAAGAAATTCGGGGCAGCTGCCATCTGCAGAAATTGCAGGTCCCCGTGCAAAGCCATTTCCACATTCATTGCAATTAGCACACCACTCAGGTCCCCTGACTTCCTCAGGACACAAGCCACCGACAGATGTACAAACCCCACAAACACATTGGCTTGTGGTGGATTTCTCAGAATTGTTCTACATGATCCTGCTGCTGATTTCTGACTGCGCCCTGTGTGCCGGAGCTTTAAAGTGCTCCCGTGTGCCAAGAAAGCAGCGCAAGAAGAGGGAGGCTGCTCCTACCATGCACCTTGGTGGCTTTCCATATGTCTCCATCAACTACAAGATCTCCTTGTGCTCCAGCTCATCCATGGGAGAGCTGAACCATGGCAGGATGGGCTGGCTCCCTCTGTCCATCATCCCTCTCCAAGGGGAGCATCACCACAGGCCACTGGCTGCCATCGCTTTGCTTTGAGGGTGGTGGCAGTGGGATGTGGAGCTTTTGCTGGCTGGCACACACCCTGGACTCCCCACTCAGGCCGCTGGGGCGGCTTTGGCAGGCTGATAGGTGGCTATTTTCATGCTGGGTCTCACACACAGTTATTTTGTTCTTTCAGCAGGAAAAATACTTGTGCTAGACCAGAGTGAGGAACAGGAGAGGATGAGGAGTGCCCACACCTTGGCAGGTGGCTCTCTGCTTGCTCTGGCCAACTTGGGGGAAGCATCTGGTGCCTGGGCTCCCTCCCTCCTCCAGCAATAGCATGAATACAAAGAGAGGCTGCTGCCAGGGGAGATCACCGGTCCATCTGAGCCCCTGTAGCACTGCCCAAAGTACCTGTGCTCCACTGGGAATAAGGGCAATAAGGGGATGCGCTTGAATGTGTTTGGCTACTGCACCACTTGAAAGGCACAGCTGAATCCAAACTGCCAGGGAGAGCAGATCAAGGGGGGTTGGGAATGGGCAGCAATGCATCTTCTGAAGGAGCTGGAAGCACCTTTAGATGCAGAGGCTTGAAATGCTCCAGAGAGCTGACCACACGTGGGTTTTACACCACCTAGGCTGAGCAAATCGTTTATGCTGAGCGGCAGGGGATGACAGCCACCTCCACCTTTCTGGAGCTTTGCCGGCAGTGGGCTCCTGGGCTGGGGGAACGGACCTCTAAGCGGTGGTGACGATGCTGCCCGATACACGCAGGTAGCAGGCACGGGCTGACTTGGTCAAGCAAACTCACTCCTTTTGTCCTCTCCGAGCCACGCTATCATCCCTGCCAGCCACTGAGCAGCTGCACTAGCCTCTGTGCTAGGGCTGGGGGACCGTAACCCCCTGCCCATCTCTGGCTCCACTGGTTCAGGGACATCACCCAGGGTCCCCACCACCCTGCTTTGTGAGCGCCGAGCAGTCAGCCCCGGTGACAGGAGAAGCAGTCCAGCATCCCGGCAGAAGGGAAGGGAGCTGCCAGCAGTACCTGCGGCCACTGGGGGAGGAAGAGAGGGAGAGGACATGAAGGCTCACCCGGAAAAACATGTATTTCCCATGTGGTACAGTGCAAAAATGTATCGTATAGTGCTTTAGCTGCTTGGGGACACAGTATATCATGATCCCCTCATTTGAAATACAGGAAAAACATGTACCATAAGGAAATTAACAGATGGAAAATACATTTGTTTCCCTGTTTGAGAGGTAGGAGAGAAAAGTAAAGCCTGGAAGCAGAAGGCAGGTCTGGGCGCAGAGGGTCTTGGGGAAAGGTGTGGGACATAGACATGGCAGATCCATCCAGACAAGGGGAGAGTTTGTTGTCATACCATAACTTGTAAGTTAATCTTAGGGAAAAACCAAAGCATTATGCAAGCCAAGTACCCTCCCTTCTGAAAAAAAGAAAGCTTAGAATCATTCACAAAGTGCAATGCTCATGGGGATCTTCTCTAAATAAAATAAAATATGATGACGGGGATGCTGCTGCTAGTAATAATAACAATGATGATGATGATGATGATGAAGTTTTGTATACAACCCCCACCTTTCCTCCAAGCAGCCAAAAAGGTGTGGAAGGATGCAGAGGGAAGGATGGGGCTGGAGGCGGCGGGGCGACCCAGGAGAAGAACAGTCGGAGCCCATTGGTAGCAGAGCTGCACAGACATTTATTCAACACAAACAACGACAAACACAGCCGGCTCACAGAGCTTCCTGAGCTATCGTCCAAAGGCTTTGCTCATGGGGATTGTCAAAAGAGTGCTTTCAAAGGCCCCTGGGGTTGTGAATCCCATACAGCTGAATTCTTCCCACTTCCAGTTGCTCATTAGTTACAAAAGAGAATTATTTGTGTGTATGTGTGTGCGATTCCCTCCCTTCAGCATGGAAAATGGTTTGTCTGGACCCTGCCATGTTGCAAAGGGAGAAAGTCTGCGGGTGAACCCGTGCGTGCGCGTTAGCTTGGCTCCCGCATGTTCTGCTTCGCAAATAACACGGGGTGAAAACTAAGCCTAACCCTGAGGGCAGCGATGCAAGGTCGCAAAGGTGAGCCAGGACAAGCAAAGTGAACAAAGAGGGAGCATCAAAGGAAGAAGAGCGAGAAAAGTAAGTACTCTGAAGCACGCACAGCTCTGGGCGGCGTCACACGTCCATAGGCTACAGCAACGTAGTACTGCCAACGTCAACTCAAACGTGTAAGTAGCTATGCTAGACTGACACTAGAGACCCCCTCATCTTCTGAAGTCTCGCCAGCGGAAAAAAAAACAACCCCCCTCCCTACCCCACGAAAAGCAGATGAAGTAATAACACCGTACGCTGCAAACAAGGACCATAACCAAAGAGTTTGGGAGCAGCCTCAGGAGCACAGTAAGGAGCTCGTAAAGAAACATTCCAGTGTGTGTATACGCGTGGTTATTTTTATATATATATATATATATTCGTTAGTAAAGAAAAGAGTATCTGTGGAGGCAAAGGGAAGACGGTAAATGTACAGGCAGTACAGGCTGGGTGGAGTGCCGGTGGCTGGAGAGGGTCGGGTGGTGCGGAGTGGAGGATGGTGGGTGGAAATTAGAGTGCGCCCATTCCAGTGACCTCAGACGTCAGCCTAGAATAGACAGGGGCAGAGAGAGGGGTGGGGGGGAGACAAAAACAAGCGCTTAATAACCGGAGCAGAAAAGAAAACGAAGACCCTGCAGGGCAGTGCTCCTCCTCTTGCCTATGCCCCGCTCAGACCAAGGGCAGAGCTACCCGGAGTGGCTTGAGCACACGGGGCTTGGGGATCCCCGTGGAGGGCATGGGGAGCTGGAGCATAGAGCCAGCTCAAGGGGCGGCTGCCTTCCCCTTTCCTTTCCGGATAACGCCCGGCCCTGGCACCGCGTTGTGGCAGAGGTGCCACCCGCCAGGTGTGCTGGCAGGAGACACCTCAGCACACGGCTTCACTTCCACGAGCATCCCTTCCATGGAGGACAGGCAGATGTCCCAGCTCCCCCGGCTTCTTCGTTTTGCTCTGCTTTTCGAAACCTCGGGAGAGGCTGAGCTGTGCCCTGCCCTGCCGGCTGCCAGGTCACCTCTGCCTCTGCCACGGCACAGGGTGCAGCTCAGCCAGCCCTTCCCGGTAACGAAGAGCCGCTCGTTTTTCTTTTCTTTCTCTCTCTTGTCTCAAGAGGTGGAAGGGATTGGCAAGGAGCTGCAGGGAAAGCCACTTGGCCATGCCCACAGGCGCGGGGCTGGCCCGGTCCCTCTCCTGAGCGGCTGGAGAGGTGTGGGCAGAGGGGCAGTGGGGCAGGATGGGATGGTGGAGGTCTGTTGCAGGTCGGGGCTGAGGTGGGTTGGGTGGAAGGAGGAGAAAGCACATACAGACCTCACCGGTGCTCCCAGCCCACGCACCAACACACGTCGGAGTCACCAACAGCCCCCCCAGTCCCCCGGCCCCTGCTGGCAGTTGTCGTCCCCCGCCGGGGAGGGCACGGGTGAGTGGACGGCCTCAGCTCGCACCGCTATGCCAGGCGGGCGCGAAGCCAGCAAAAGGCCCTCTGTCCCCCCTCAAGCTCCCCGTCCACGAGTCCACAGGCGCAGGCAAACAGATCTGTGTGAGCACCCCGGGCACGGCTCGCTGCCGGCATGGAGCTGGTCCCCAGCCCCTCTCCAGCAACACCTCCCCTTGCAGTCCTACGCCAGGCCCCCGCTCACCCGCGGCACGGGCAGCATCGCCCCCCGGCAGAGGTGCTTGGCCCCTGCAAAGTCCTTCTGCGCCAACCTTTTTTAGCATGAAAAGGAAGCAATCATCAGGCCATTCCCATGTCTTGCGTTTATTGGACTGATTATTTTCACCGGATGGAGGAAAGCCTTTGGGAGGCCTGGAAGCACATGGAAGAGGCTCTGAGGTGGCAATAAGCGATGCTGGGATCCCAGTGAGCAGGTCCCAAGTGATGCCTTCCCACCACCGGCTCAGCTCCGTCCCTGTCCCCGTCCCCTGCCTCGTCCACGGGGAAAGACGGTGGCGATTTTGCCCACCCACAAGCAAAATCCTTGAGCCAGGGTCGTGGGTGGGCAGGCGACCGGCACAACCTGCGACCGACCACTCCGCTGGCAGCGAAGCAGCTCCCAGTTCCCAGCCAAAGTGCCAGCTGGGGGGAGAGGTCCCGTTGGTGACATCTGGTCCCCGCTCAGAGGTCTCAGCAAGCCACCATCCGTCCCAGATGGCCTCAGGAAACCCCTCCTGGCCCGCAGTGCTGGGAGCGAGTGCTGCTCCCACCAGGCCAGCAGGACGGGTTTGATTCTGGTGGGAGGCAGCAGAGGTCGGTGGGGGGGTCTCACCTGGCGTTGATGAGGTACTGAGCGAGGCTGATGTTTGCAGGGGTTCCTGTGATGGTAATTTGGCGCTCTGATGACCCTTCCGTGGCGCTGGCAATTTTGATCTGCGCTCCTGACATCTGCCGAATTTCATTGATTTTGGTCCCTTGGCGTCCAATTATGCAGCCTATTAGCTAGAAAAAAAGCACGGAGGGAACGTCTGAGAAGTGACAGCTTTGGCAGTCACTGGCAGGACGTGAGCACAACTGCACGGCTCCGGCTAGAAGCCTTCCTCCCTCCGCCCTGGGGCACGAGTGACCTTAATGCTCATGAAAACATGAGAGGGACAGCCCAGGGGTGAATCCCACCTGCACGCGAGCACGGTCCTCCCAGGACACGTCCAGCAGCCTGCCCGGCCCTGCTCCTTGGGGGGGCAAATTTCAACTATCTGCACATGAAGCCCAGCATCTCAGAGGGCTTCAAGATGGGCGAGGTGTTATACTGGGCTCATTTCGGTAATAATAATAATAATAATCATGGTCTAATAATTTGTCAGTGTTTTACAAGGATGTGAATAAGTCACGTTTCAGACTGTGCTCCGCACTTATCCCCTTGCCAATCACAGCAAACCTCAAGGTGAGGATACAGGATGCGTTACCAGAAGAAAACAAGCCCGCCACCTTTCCCAGGGACAGCCCAACTCCAAGAGCCCCCTCATCAGCTGGTGCAGCCACACACCGTTGAAGGTTTCACATTGCTCACCCCATCCTACACTTCTTCTACCCTGCTGGGACACCCTCACTGCCTCTGTTACCCAGTTAGCTCTTTTGGTGCAATGTAAGGGCTTGCTGGCATACACATCATTGACAGGAGAGCACCACATGGCTGTGACACCAGCAGAAGAAGAAAATCCTACTTAAAAAAATGTCTTTCACACTCTTGCGAAAAAATTCGAGCCAGCTGGAGGCTTGAATTTCCTCAACGGCTTTAATTTCCTCAGTGGTCTTCATCTTTGCTCTTGCTCATTTCTGCATTGAACTATGGTTCCCTCAAGCCCATATACCGAGATGTCCAGCTTTACCAACCGAGGCATGAGGTGTTTCTGCATGCCTTTCTTGATCATCAGCATTTAAGCTCCTTTCCAGAGTTGCACCTGGTAATTTTATACGTGGAACATTCATCTTGGCAGCTGCTGGATTTCTGTCACCGTAGAAGCGGAGACTAGAAGTAGAGACAACTGCTCCTCCAAATGTTCACTGGTCCTGTTGTCAGACCATGGGGTTTGTCCCATACGGGCCTGAATATACACCCCACTGCAGCACTGGAAGGGTATCAACTATGTCAGGGGCTGCAGTGGGATGTTCAGCCCAACAGCCACCTATCCTGGTCTTCAAGGCGCAGAAATAACTCGAAGATGCTTCAGCAAATGAAAATCCCTTACAGCCAGGAAACTGCTGGAGATATCCAAGGAGCCAGAGCTATTTGGAGAGATGTTCAGCAACATCCAAGCATCTCTGCACAGCAGAGGAGCAACAAGATGGATATCATCAGATTTCCTTGAACTGCAGTGTAACCGCAAACTGATCTACATCACTAAAACACATCTGTAGACTCTTTGCTTTAAGAAACCCAAACCTGTCCTCCACTTCCAGGGAAGGTGGCAGCGAGTGTTTAAGAGCCTTCAAAACAATAGGAGGCAGAGCTAAGGAGGCATTTTTCAGCAGGCAGAAAGATGCAGGTGATGACATTTAATGCTGCACAGGTCTGATGAGAGCTGGGCTTTTCGTGAGAGAATGCTCTGAGTGCTCCCAGGTCCTGTGGCAGGTCCCTCAACATGTTTGAGGGGAGGAAAGGCTCCTTTGCAAGGGGTCATTTGGTATTCCTGAAGATGCTCTCATTGCTGCCAGGGCCATGGTCCCCCAAACTTGACAGACATGGCTGTTGCAACCCCAGGAGCACTTGCAGAGCTCCCCGCAGCCCCATCCTGGAGGGGGCTCCTTGCTGGATGGACAGAAGGAGACCCACGATCAGCCCTTCGACCATCTCCCACGGGCTCCTCTGCAGAGCCCTCCCGTGGTAGTTGGGCCCAGGGTGAAGCATCTCGAAGGGTTTCAGCCGGCAGATGATCAGAATCTGTTTCACTGGTGTGTCTCTTGGGTGGAAGGAGGCCTGGGCTTGTATCCTGGAGGAGCGGAGGTGCCCAGGAGCTGCAGCCAGGCTTGCTGCTTCTCCCTTGTGCTGCCGTGTGCTAGTGAACAGCAGGAAGAGGTGGCAACAGCTGCCAGACCCAGTCCAGAAACTCCTGATGAGGATGGGCTGAAGGTGCTTGTAGGTGATGGCGACAGGGACAGAGACTGGAAGTCATGCGACCACTGGCCCTGATCATGATTTGAGTGCAGGCTAGTTATCAACCCATGGAACTGGTAGGCCAGTTCAGAAGCAAGTGAGACCCTTTCATCCAGGTGCCGGCTGTGTTGTGCTCTCCATCCCTCCTCCTCCCACCTGATCATCCCCAAGCACCCTCCTTACACCGCTCAGTGCCCAGCGTGACTCCAGCCTCCTCCCAGCAAATATCCCAGTCCAACATCCACTTTACCACAATGCCTCCATCTGTAAGACCCAAGAGCTGCCTGCCACCAGTACTAAGATGAGACGCAGCATCCTTCAGACGCTTCTGTGGCACTTTGTGGCATCAGAAACACTATTTACTTACCTCCTCTTCAACACTTCCCCCCACTCCTCCCAGTGACTACCCTTGAGCTGGAACATCATCACAGATCCGCCAGCGCTAGGCTAAGGAATTATAGTTTGATCAGGGCTGGCTCAGGACCTCTCTCCCCTTCCCAGTGCTGTCAACCGGGCATGTTTCATGAGCACTGAGTTCACTTGGAAAGGAAAAGGAGCATTAAGGAAGATTGTACCTAAGAAAGCTACTGACGGGGTAAAGTCCAAGGGGTGCTTTATGCTGCGGGCTGATCTCCAGCAGACTGTACATGGCATGAGTGAACCTGGTGAAGGGGCATCTCTAGACATATTTAACAAAGTCATATGTCTGCAGCTTGTACATATATATACACACACACGCAGAGATACATATATATATGTGTATACACACATACACACACCAAGGAAGAACTTGGATTTACTTACATCATTGGGAATGGTGAGTTCATGAGTACTGGCCGGGGGACTGGCATCCAAACCTGGGCATATGCAAGGGAAAATGGTTATAGCTTGAAGAGGCAGCGTGGTGGAGCTCCGCTGCTTTCCTGCAACAGTCAACACTGCAAAGGCTGTGTCCTGCTCCGGGGTGAGGAGGGGAAGGGGATCACACACTCTGGTACAAGGAGGAGGAAGATGGTTGCTACCTGACTCTGCTGGAGCTGGGTGCCAACTTCTCCTACATCACTTGAGCTGGCCTGGCAGGTGCTGCCCCGTGAGTGCCTCACTTTCCACCCTCCATCCTTCTTCCACTGGGAACGGCTTCAGAGGAGGGCGCGTTACAGCGCAAGGCTGCAGCATCACTGGGGAGCGTCTGACAGAGGTGGGGAGAGCACCTTCCCTCCTCCAGGCAGCAGCAGCCAGCCTTCTGGCTGGGGAGCCAAACCCTGGAGGCAGACAGCGGGCCAGCGGGGGCTGCCCACGCACCCTCCTGCCCTCTCCGGAGACGGCAGCACTGAGCTGCTCGGTTATGACAGCAGCTTGGTGCCCCAAAAACCGGTTTCCTCAGGGAATCCAGCGGTGCCAGCACAGGGCAGCCTGCAAAGTACTTCGCAAGTTAAAACCTCACAGACTTCCACGCTGAATTTAAGCCAAACTGCTAAAACATGCATGCTAGCTGGGGCCAGGACTGATGGTCCCTTTTACTCCCAAGGGAAAGCACAGCAAACAGGATGGAGATGTAGAGTCTGCTTCTACAAAATTACATGGCAAGGAGCGAAGGCAACACTATGCTTCTTCCCAGCCTCTCCTGCACCAGGAAGGGCACTCGCCTCCAGGGTGGGAAAGGCTGGAGCCAGCAGGCTACCCTGGGTGTGCAGCTCCAGAGGTAAGAGGACACCATGCCCTAACTCTCCTAGGCCAGGTTTAAGCCTGCCTCTCCCGCAGGTCTCCCTATTAAATCACCTCAATCCTAAAGCAGGGACGTCCTATTGCAAATCTGCGAGACAGATGTCTTGCAGATGTCTGCGGTCTGGTGGCTAGCGGGAATTTGCAGTCATTGCAAAAAAAACCCTTATCCATACAATATGAACTACAATATGAGGAAGGCTTTTAAGAGCAGCATGTGCGAGAGTCCGAGACACTTGTGAAGAATGAAGAGGTGCAGAGAAAAGAAGTACAAGGACACTGGAAGTGCTGGGCTGCTGCAGCAGCAGCACCAAATTCCTAGTCACCCAAGCCAGCAGGGCTTCCTCACGCTGCGTGCCACTATGCCACTGCCTCGACCATGCTGAGCAACTCCTCCAAGCAATGGCCAAGTTTTTCTGGCCTGCATTTCCATCGAGACCCTCTGCAGCACGCAAGAGGACCTCACATCCAGTTTTGCCAGCAACAGCCACATAGGTTTTAAAACCCAGCAGGTCTGAACTGATGTCTGTCAGTACCGGCACCGTCAAAGCAAGGTTTCTAAAATGCTAAAGGGAAGCTTTATGTTGCAATCCCATTTCAGCATCACCACTAGAAAGGAGAATATCGGGTATCTCCAATGTGCTCTTGCATGATTCCTATGCTTTCCCAAATGCACCTCCCTTACAGAGACAGAATGCCATCATGCAAGCATCTGCTTTCAGGAGGTCTCTTTACCGCATTTTTCACTTGGGAGCACACAGAGGAGGGGAAATGCAGCGGCTGGGGATGCAAATCTTCTACTCAGCAGCCCTACACCCTCCGTCACCTCTGATGGGTGTACTAATGCCAAAAGCCTGCACAAAACAGCTCCTGTCCAGGTTTTATACAGTGGGCAATGCTTAATGCTGACCGTACAGCACACTGCACTGGAAGAGAAGTTTCACCAGCCCTGGGCATGCTGAGCCTTCTAGAAGTCTAGGGACAGACCAACTGCACCTAATACAAAGACAAGTCCTCTAAGGTGTGGGTGCCCCCGCCTCTCTGCTGCCGAAAGCTGTGGCACTGCATCACCCCCTGCATCATGATGGCTGCACAGGAATGGCCACAACCTTCTCCATTACACGGAGATGGTTTATTTTAGCAAACAAGATCGCCCCCCCCTCTGATACGCACACGCAGTCCTCATGGCTGTAACGGAAGGAATCCATGTGCTTGGCCAGGGTGGGAATTAGTGCCGTGGGTGACTGCAAAGGGCAAACCAGGGCATGCAGAAAACAAGGCTGTGCAGGTTGGCATCGTTAAATTGTTTTTTGCTATAATCTTGTGGGGGGTCTATTTACTTGGGCTACATTGGCTTTCATAGTGAGGCGATGTCTCCAGACTCTTTTGAGGTGTGCAATGTGATGCACCCTGGCAGAGCACGCGTGGGCCCAGGGGAGGTCTGGCTCACATCACCTGCGAGCCACCAGGTCTCAAGATAACCTCTCTAAGCAACACTAGTTTATAAAATATAAGCACGTTTGGCACATGTGGATGAACATGTGGGATATTTAACATCAAAATTTTGCCAAGATTACAGCCATGCTTTGGCTCCTTGGGGTCCTGTTCCACTAAATACACAGCTCACCCTGAATGGCTTAGAGATGGCTAAAATTGTGTCTTGTTTCTGTTCCCACAGGCATTTCTCTCCTGTTTCTGAGCAAAGTTTATGCAAAATTAAATGAAAGAATAAGGGTGATGACTCTGACGTCTTTCCATTCCACAGATCGCAGTTATACATAAACATCAAAAAAACCTAGGCAATAAACTCCAGGCACTTTTCTCCTGCACTACTGTACAAAGGAGAATGGTAGGCGCAGTGCTGCCTGGTCTCTCCATGCCCACCAGGAAAACCTGCCATCTTCTCCAGAAATACCACAGTTTATCTAGGAGCACAATAATGGCACAGTCCTATTTAAGAAATATATTTCAACAGAAGCCTGCTTATTTCCCTGTAGCTTTGTGTTTTACCTGATGATTGGCCCATCAGATTTTGAGCTTCTTCGGAGGAATGTAAGGGCAGCTTTTCTCCTGAAGAGCAAAGAAGAAACAGGTTTAATGCTTCTGCCTTCGAGGAGATAAGCAATGTCACTTCATCTAGGAAGCTCAAAATATGATGAACATACTGTCAGAAAAGGCATTTCCAACCGGCACTTCAACCACTGAGTAAACACAGGTACTTAGTATCTCCATCCCCTGTCCTCTATCTGCTTCCCAGGTCACCGTGAAAACGCCAGCCTTTGGGACGAGGCTGCTGAGCCACACCATGTCTGGCTGTCCTCCCATCCACGCGGCTCCATGCCACCGCAGCTCCTTCCCATCGCTCTCCCCAGCACGGGGTCGCATCCTGCCCAGCTCAGCACCGCTCCCTGCAGACATCGGGGCAGCATCCCCCGCTGGCACCAAGCTGTTCCCCCTGGGAAAGCAGGGATGTCCCACCAGGGTCTGGACCAGTGCACAGTAGGGGATGCCACCTCCTCTGGGCAGGGGAGGATGGGACTGGTGCTCATCACTTCTGGTGGGAAAGCCAGCAAAGCTGGGAGCAAGGTAAGTGTGGCTTCACAAGAGCAGTCCAGGCGTGCATGGTTAACAGCTGAGAGGTCGCCTGTGAGGACCACAATCCCCAAACATCTGTCCTGTCTCCCTGTTAGCCTTTCCCCGTGGAAATTGCAACCTCAGTTTCGCTTGCCCTGCTTGTTTCCATTAAATAGCATGAGTTTAGAAAGAGAGAGAGAAACTCTACAGGTAAGAAGAAGGATATCTAGAAAGGGCATGTGGGTACGTACCAGGGAAAGCGGGGGTGGTCTGTCCAAGGGGAGTAAAGGGGGTTTGCTGCATAGCCAACTGGTGGAGCTTGGTCAACTGCTGAGGGGTAGGAGGGACATTAGAGCTAAGAAGGTTATTGTCATAGAGCACAACAAGTCACACTGAAAATCAAGAACAAAATTATAACGGAAGAAAAAAAAGAAAACAAAACAAAAAAAAAAACCAAAAAAACCAAAAAACCAAACCAGGAAGCCATGGTGAGACATGGCAAAGACATTAGCAGAAGGACTTGGCCTGGGTAAAATGCAATAAAGCCCAAATCTTTTGCAGAAGTGCTTGGTCAGGGTCTGAAGTACGATACTAGCAAAAAAGCCCATTCTTAGTTTCTGCCCCTCGTCAAACGGTCCAGGTCCCCCACCAGGCGCGAGCGGCCTCCTCGGCCCATGGCCGGCTGCTGCCCACGGCGCCTCCAGCCGCTGCCTTCCCCTCTGGCGCTCTGCAGCCTGCCACCAGAGGCTGCTGCTCCCTCCATGGTACCTTTAGAGCAGAGGAGCCATCTCAAAGGCACTGTCAGGCCGGTGGCCACCATGTGCCAGCAGCCAGAAGACCCTCTTTGTGTTGCTGGGGTCTTGGAGCTGCACCATGACCACTTGCCCCTGCAGCAGACCCTCTTGTGCTGAGCCTCTGGTGGGAAACGCCTCTGGGAGATGGATAAACTGCAGCTCTTAACATCATCGCGTTATGAGCTCAAGCCCCTCAGCAGTACAGGGAAATCTGGCCTTTAGCCATGACCAGTAGGTATTTCAGATCCTTGTATCCCATCTTGTACCGGGTGGGTTTTCACGCCCTGTCAGGAAGCAGTTGCATAGAGAGGAGTTTGTTTGGAATACATTTTGTGCTCTGTTTTCCCGCTCCAAAGTAAAAAAAAAAAAACCAAACAAAAACACAAAACCACAATAAAACAAACCAAACCAAACTGGGCGGAAGCCTAGCAGCGAGCAGGAGGGAGGGTCTTTATCACCTCCCACTCACCAATCCCACCAGTGCTCAGGGGGCTGCCAGGATCGCGTGGTCCCTCAAACGCACGCGGCTGGATGCACCCAGCCCGTCCCCAAGGAGGGAGAGGCAGGAGTTACTATTTTCACGTTTTGGGGGAAACAATACTCAAAAACCTCCTTGCTCCTGCAGCGTGGCTGGGGAGGGGGCGCGGGGAGGTCTGGCTGGAGCAGCGAGGGGGAAGCGCCGGAGAGAGCAGACTCGGGGGGACTGAGCACACCGGGGGGGAGACCGGAGGGAGGCAGCGGGGAGGGGAAATGCCTGCAAGCCCCCAGAGAGGTACCTGACAGAGCTGTGAGGACTTTCAGCCTCCACCAGCTTGGGGGGGAGGTCTCACCACCCTAAGAGAGGAGGCACAAGCACATCGTTCCCTGTGCAGCGTGGAAAACAAGGTCCTGTTGTAGCCGCTGCTCCCCCAGCAGGGACATCAGCATCCACGTCTTCCTAATTTAAGAACTTTCCTGTTTTTTTACCAAATTATACCCAGGCCTGGGTTTGCGCCCAGGAGCACCCTGTTTTTGGAGCTCCTCGTTACACCCTGTCCCACTGGCCAGGCTCCAGATGAAGCCTCCTGCCCCTTTGCACACACTGCCAAGGAGCACCAACCCTGTCCCAGGGGTCCCACTTTCGCCCAAGGGGGAAACCACCCAAATCCTTTCTAATTCTGATCTAGCATGCTTTTTAAGACATAGCTCGGATAAAGGTATTTAGCAAACACCCATAATAACAGCAATGAAAAAAGCCTGCAAGAGGAGAGGATGGCTTAAAGCGAAAGCTGCTAGGTGAATGCTTGCAGTGCACAAAATGCCTCCTCTCCCATTTCCTGGAAAGCCTAGAGACCATGCCTTCAACCTCTGGTTTTCCCCACAGACCAGAGGGGATTTCCCCCACCAGCACCGCTCAGAGGGACGGGACGGGACAGGACAGGACAGGACAGGTCTGGGACCGACGTACAGCCACACCGAGCATCACCAGACACCCGCAGCGATGCCCGGTTACATCTTACCGGCTGCCAGCCAACAAGCGGCATACCCAGAAGTGATGCCCTGGTTTGGGAGCATTCCTGCACTTGACACGTGTTTCAGAGCCCTGGACTCCTGGTTGCTATCCTTTCATCTCCCACCCCAAATTCTGTGAAGGCAGGTAGCTACACATCGCTTCTGGAATAGCTTACGAGGACCCGGGCAATGCTGAAGCCTTTTGTGAGCCAAAACTCTCGCTGACCTGGGGGGTTTTTCCCAGGGGATAAAATCAAGGCAGGAGCTCACATTTTTAGCTTTGGCATTCAGAATTCTGCCCACTCCGTAGCCACGGGTCTGCAAAAGGCATCCACTAAGCACAGACACCTGTGAGAGAAGGGCAATGGTCTAAAAGCATGTTCAAGACTGGTTTCTGCACTGAGCAGTGCTTAAAATGACCGATCCCCGTGAGAGAGCTGTGACAGTAAGGACGGAGCACGTGGCCCCTACATGAACAACTTTTTCCAGGTCTCAGAAAATCTGCTGGGCGCAGCCAGCAAATGTATTAGATATATTTTACTCCCGACAATCAGAGGAGTATAACAACAAGGAAAACACTAAGCTGTTGCCACCGCTTGCAAAGGAAAACTGGGAGAAAGAATATATTGATCTACCCTCGCCCAATACGCAGGTGTACTTATTTACATTCCGCCTAGGGAGCAAAAGTGAAGTGCACACAATTAAGAATATTTCTGACCAACCATCACAGTAGGCTATTCAAAGTACATACATACTGGTGTCGCATGGAAAGCCAAAGCCTAGCCTCCACTAAATTGGGTGAAATCACCGCTCCTAAGACCAAAATCCAGCTTACAGCTCCTAACCGTTCTCATGGGGAGTTTGCACTCATCCTGTGGGACAGCCTTGCCCCGTTCTCAGTCATGCAAGAGGTAATCCCGTGATTTGATACCCAACACACCCATTAGAAAGAGGAACGCTGGACTGCACCATACCCTTCCCACGAGCGTGACAGCTGGTGGAGGCTTTCCACCCAGACCACACCAGTGCCACATCCCCAGAGCGGCACTTTGTGCTCAGCTCCCACCCTGGACCCGACTCACAGGTGTGCCCGCACTAAGAGGCCACTGCAGTGGGACTTGTTGGGGCCTTTATTCCCTCTGAAACACATTTAGAAAGTCCCAGCTTCTTCTCAAGAGCTCCCCGGCGTGTCAGCTGTGACGACCCCAGAAGCAGAGCAGCTGTCTGCTGCCAGCAAGGAGCTGCTGGCACCGCAGTGCTTCACTGCTGCTTTTCATAGAGAAATCCTTTAAAATAGACTCATTTTCTATTTCTGTTGGGACTTTGACTCACAGACGTGTCAGCAGTTGTCCCCCTACGTGTCCCCCCTGCAAATGTGCTGTGGCTCCCTGGCCCTCCCGGGGCCTGGTGTGAGCGGGGGGATCTGATGTGTGCTGCAAGCCCGAGCGGCGCCGGCCTCCGCACCAAGGAGGGTGACACGAAATGGGGACCGTGCCCCTGATGCCTCCCCAGGGCAGCGGAAAGGCAAACCCAGGGAGACAGCTGGCAAACCCGTCACCATCGCTTCAGCTCGGGGGGTCCAGCTCCCCCGGGGGAGGCGCAGAGCCCTTGGCAAGGTGAAACCCAGAAGCGTGGAGGGCGGCCGCCCTCTCCATCCCTCCAGGAGATGCAGGTGGAATTCTGCCCAGCCTCCACACCTGCTTCCAAATCACTCGGAGGAGGACCCCCAAAAAGGCACGGGGCCCAGGTTTCAAGTAAGAAATCTTGTACCGCTGGAGCTCTGTCTTCTACCCACCCCAACAAGCACTCAGCGCCTAAACAAGCCCTTGACTTACCAACATTTTAAGGACAAGGGGGAAATTGAGAGGAAAGGCTTTTGTTTTTTTTTCTTTTCCTTTTTTTTCTTTTTTGCTTGTTTTGATCATTTTGAGGCACAAAATGCATAGAATATAGTTTCTCTCAGAACAAAAGGGTAGCACTGAACAATGCGAACAATTTAGCATCAGGCCAAGTCCTCAGAATTGATAAAGTTTAGTGCCAATAGGTTAAAAGCCTATTCAAGGTATTATAGAAACTGCACATGGCCAGTTACTTTGAAAATGTGCTATTAATATTATTGTCTAATATTAATATTATGTGAATTAACAGTAGCATGCAGGTGACATAAAACGGTATAAGAAAAATTAGGGTAAAACTCACATCCGGGTGTGGAATAGCGTATTGTCCCTGAATCGTATAGGCCTGCAAAAGAAAAGAAAAAAACATGTTATTAGGGCTGGCAGGAGGCGGCAGCAAAACCCCGTGCCTCTCCACAGGGACTGCCGTCCCTGAGGGTTTGCTCCTTTCTGCCTGACGTGGGACAAATGCCGTTAATGCAGGGGCTCAAAGGGAGCTCAGCCCTCCCCCTGCTCTGCCCAGGGCCAGATGCGATCCCCCAAACACCTGGGCACGGGGAGCGGAGCGTTATGCCGCTGGCACACCTCTCCTGTGCTCTGCTGCTGGTGAACCCGGGGTGCGGGAGCTTGAATTTTGGATTTTGAAGGGATGAGGGAAGCAATTTCTGTGCCACAAGCAGTTGCCCAGCACACTCCCCTGGCAAGCCCAGGGGAAATGCCCCTCTGCGCTGCATCAAATCCACTGGGGCAGCGAGCCCTTGGCACGGGAGGGAGACAAACCCCTCTGCTCAGAGCTGGAGCACACCGAGCCACCCAACCTGAAGTGCTCGGGCTCAGTTTGGCTCTTCCAAAAGGAAGAAAACAGCTCCTTAAGGGTGACAGAATTGCATGGAGCAGGACTACTGGGAATTCCTGGGAATACTGGGCTTCACTGTGCAGAAGTTATTCATCACACCAGAATAATCTGCGTAGCGGATGCACAGTCACATCACCGCCACCCTTCGCATCTCAACGTGACCCCAGCAAGCAAGCCAGCGCAGTGACCCCCGCCGCACTTTCAGGTGTACAACTCTTAACACGCTTTACACTACCCAGTATATTCCAGTGCTCTGCTGGTGTGGAAGGCGTTGCTGTGCAGAAAGCCAGCGGGGCAGCACGGGGCTGGTGTCTCAACAAGTGGGGAGAGGGACAGGCTGCCTGCACCGCAGTGCCTTTCACCAAGCTGGAACTAACAAATCCATGCAGACGTCTGCCAGGCAAATTATTTAGTGTTTTAACCATTTATTCTAGCGATCCTTTCTCTTTTGTAAATAACCTGAAGATAAGCACCACTGTGGGTAAAGAGCCAGGCGCTAGAGAGCCCTATTCTTCAGACTGAACCAGCTAGCAAAATGTATCCCACTGGTTGACACATTATTCAAATGATTTCTGAAAGAAATGGCAAAAGAGATGGATAACACGTTAAAAAGGGAGAGTAAAGATAGCCAAGAAAAAGGGAAAAAACCCCCTCTGAAACTCCTGCAAATTTGCTGCATCGTTTGCAAACAGCAAAGTGCTTCGTGTGAGGAAACTACCCAAAATCCTGGAGGAGGAAGGAGGCAAAGCCCCGCACACAGAAACCGCAGTCCCAGTGCCCGCTGGCATCCCGGACTGGTGTGCCTCTGGGGACACGGCAGAAGCTGCTCTAAAAAGTTGACCCTTCCATAGCGGTTTAATTTGGTTTTTGATTAGAAGCTAATTAAAGGCAGGAAGGTGTCTTGGACAGATGCAACCCAATTCTGACAGCACCCGCCTGTGTGACCCCTGGCTTCCCGCAGAGGCTGACATTGCACATGGAGAATGGGGCAGTTGCCATTGGCCACCGTGTCCCTTGGCCTGCTGAGCTCCCGCAGGTTCAACCCACCCCAAAGCATCTGGCAGCACCGCTGACTTGTCACCTGCTGTCCTCTGCGTGCCCCATGCCACTTCTCAAGCAGTGCTCCCTCGGGGGCAGCAGAGAAGAGCTCTCATTCGAGATGGTCTCTCCTTCCCACAGTGTCACTTCTGTGCAAGACACCAACCGTTCGCCAGCAGGAGGGAGGCTACCTCAACCTTACTCTCCCTTTTGAGAAGACAAGTTCACCAAGAAGTTGAACTCAAAGCTCTTTTCCAGCATGGCTGCTCAGGCCAAACGCTACGCTCCTCCTGATGCTGGCGTAACTAAGAGATGCAAGTTCAGCCCGCTGCCCGAAATAGCCTATGCTTGGGGCTTTGCTCCCAGCCTTACTTTGCCCTTCTGCTATTTATTGTGCTTGGGCAGAAACGAAATAACTTATGTGGTGCCACTCTGGATGGCATCAGCTGTAGCTTTGTGGTGCTGGCTCTGCCCAGCTGCTGGAGGTCCTAGAAAAGTACCTCTCCCGCTAGACACTGGTGCACCACAACATGATAGCATCCACAGGCAGGTCCTCAATCACCTGGTGAGGTGAGTAGATGACGTGGAAAAAGCAAGGGTCCAACTGGAACAGGCTGCCCAGGGAGCTGGTTGAGTCCCTATCCCTGAATGTGTCTAAGAGGCGTTTAAATGTGGTGTTGGGGGATATGTGTAGGGGAGAACATTGTAGAGTGGGGTTGATGGTTGGACTCAATGATCCCAAGGGTCTTTTCCAACCTGAACGATTCTATGATTCTAAGTCCCCTTTCTAGAAGCAGCCACCTGCTCAACAGCTCTTCTTCCTAAACCACAGGCCGTGGGAGTTGATTTTTGTTTGCAGAACAACCGCCAGCTCCCACGGCATGTGCGTGCCATGGTTATCCTGCAAAGAAAAAATCTGCCACCGCTTCCCCAGGGTCGCTAGAAATACCCCATCGCGACTGCGTGCCTGCAGAGCGAGCGCTGCGCAGTGTCACCGCAGGCAACGCAACGCGGGCGCTCCCGCGGGCAGAGCTGAGGCTTGGCTTTGCAGCAGAGGGTATGGCCTCTCCTGGGGAAGCAGCACCGCAATTAGCTGAGCACCAGTGATGAGGGTGAAGCTTTCACAGAGGCTGCCCTGAGAAGAGGCTCCTGGAACGGCCAGGATGAGCCCTTCCTATCTCAAATCAATTACAACTATGCAACGCCATTTTTTAACTGGACTCGAGATGACAGAGAATAAATACGTGCAGCCACTGCGAGAGCCTGGTCACAGCCTCTTGTCCAATGAGGCTTTTCTCATTTTCTCCCTCAACGGTGGAAACTGTTGGCAAATACTGAATTTGGGTCTAATGAAGCAAACTCCAGCCTGTTCTTGATGCAGGAGTGGCAGGCGGAGCTAACCCCCTGTCTTCCCGGGCTGGCCCTTTCCTTATCCTCCAGCAGACATCACAGGAGCTAAGCCATCTGCCTGGGCTTGCAAACTGCCAGCGGTTCTGCAAAGAGCTTTCAGTCCACCTGCCGTGGCACGCAACGGATGGGATGACACCATGCAAGTCAGAAGGCAAGAAACCTGAGTGCACTAACGGGCAGCGGCTGGTGCTGCAGTAAAAGGCTGAGGTTGGCAGTGGAGGCTGCAAGCGGGTCGGCTCTTACCTGACCACCTGCAAAAATGACAGGGGTGGAGGCGGGCTTTGGGCGGTAGGGAATGGTGGCACCTTTTGGTGGGGACTAGGAAAAGGGACAAGGAGAGGGAGAGAGAACATTAGAACAGCTTTCCTGAAACGGCGGCAAAAAGAGCGTTAGAAAGCACCCGACGGAACTTGGCCCCCGGGGCCGCTGCCAGCAACACCCGCACCAGGCAAACCGCGTTTCTGGACAGGAGAACATGGGGCAAATTGGTGTTTCATGGACAACAAGGACAACCTGGGGTAGAGGAGATCCTCTGACAAGGCATGGGCCCCTAAATTGCTTCCCAGACCTCAGCTGCCTTCCTTGCCTTCGTTCTGTTCGCCACAAACTGTGTTGCTGCCTTCTCTAGACTCAAGCTTGATGCTGGAATGCAGAGCCCTCCTCAAAACACCCCGAGGAGACCCTCAAGGTGCAGTGAGATGGGGAGGTACATCCACGGACCAGGCTTTTCATCCCTGGATGCCATAAGCCGCCTCGTGCGGTGGTTTTCTTTGTATCCTGAGAGCTCCTGCATGTCGACAGCCCACCCCGGAGTCGTACTAGCCCTGCTGAGCACCAGGAACTGTGTCATGGCATCGTGAGCGTAGGCATCAGAAGGAGTGAGCGGCCCGTCTGAGTGACCCAGCATGATACTTAAGCTCTTTTCCCCCTCTCATCTTCCTCACTGCCGGGAGAGGGTCACCTTCAGGACGTGGTTTGGTCTATCACCATCCAAGCTGGGACATGGATGGCTGTGCCGTGGATGCTGCTAGGTGCTGTCATTGCTGGGGCAAGTGGCAGTGATCACTTTGGCCAGGGTGTTGTGCTCTGGAGGCGCCAGAGGCTGGGAACCCCTCTCAGATGGAGACACCTGTGTTTTCAGAGATCTTACGCTAGAGCTGTACAGTGGTAGCAGTCCGTGTGAGCAGCCAGACAGACACCAGCAGCAGAGGCACTGACCCCGTATGGACTCCAAGCCCTCCTCCTGTGGCAGCATGACCTGGGGCAGCTGCATTCCTCGATGGGAATGGCAACCTGGGCAACCTGGTCTAGTTGGGGATGTCCCTGCTGACTGTGGGGAGGTCGGACTAGATGACCTTTGGAGGTCCCTTCCGGCCTGGACAATTCTATGATTCTATGACATCTTGTTTCTCCTTGCTGTGGTCTGACTGGTACCTGAGGAGGTCTGAGCAGAAGCTATAGTGATGCACATCAAGCTGTAGTGCTGCATTCTGCTGTGCGGTGCACTGGGTCTTCTTACCCAAGTTATCTCTCTTGAATTTCTCTTGAAGGTAACTAACAGGCCATAGAAGAGATTTCAGATAAAAGCCTCCTGGTTCTACCTGAAGTGAAACGACCCACTTATTGCTATATAAAGATAGGCAATCTAAACTATGTTATCATCTCATGGAAAATTCTTCATTTTTCCTGTACGTTCTTCTAGATGTCCACTTGTAGCCAAGTGGCATATCCAAATCTTTTTGCTAAGCATAGGTCTGCAGGAAAGCTCTATGATCAAAGCACAGCCTCTGTAATCACAAATCTGCTTTCTCTTTTATTGTGTTGGAGGGGGTGAGAGAGGATTTCTGCAGTAAAATAATTTAAGACTGGAAGGCTATAAGGAGCATCTTTGCAAACTGTTAAAGACAGGGGACATCCCAGATTTCAGACTGCAAGAAAACTCATGGGTTTTTCTCTTTTCCATTGCTCAGCCACATAGAGGAGCAGCAACCCCTGCTTTTGTCTGTGAGAACAGCGGCCACTGAAGACTTTATAACACACCTGCAAGCATCACCTGGAGCCCACCTCTGCTGTGGTCCAGAGCGTAACCTGGAGTCACCATGGGGCTAAAATCGCGCTCCTCTGAGCATCACTACCAGCAGTGGTGGGGAACGTGGCTCGTGGCGATTCCTCCTTAGCCATGCCGATGCTGAACTGAACTCGCTTATCTTTGGTTTTGCTTCACCTCCACCAAGCTTTGGCACGCTCATCTGAAGCTCCTACAGTGGCAAACGTACTCCTCCCCACCGCCAAAGGGCAGCGGTACGCAGGCTGTGCAGCCAGGCAGAGGGGCCTGTCCACCTCTGGGAGGCAGCTGAGGGTGTTACCGTCCCGTGTCCCAAGACGTTTCCTCCTGGAGCTTCTCCCCTTCGGAGCAGCAGGCATGGACGTGGGGCACACGCCTGCAGTCATCCCCGACAATAAGCCATTGGTGCAGCAGCATCTCTCTGGAGATCTTCC
This sequence comes from Arenaria interpres, assembly GCA_013399435.1. Lineage (NCBI taxonomy): Eukaryota > Metazoa > Chordata > Aves > Charadriiformes > Scolopacidae > Arenaria > Arenaria interpres. Next base: position 39,752 of record VXAK01016135.1, on the reverse strand, counting down.
AACTCTGCTCGTCAGCATTTCTCCCAGAAAAAGCCCACTCTGGATACACATCCATGTGCCCTAACGGGCCCTGCTCTCCACCATTCTTCCTTATCACCTTTCCCACTGTGCCTCGCTGGGGCCTGGCTTTGTGGTCCCAGCCCTGGCTCCCCCAGCACAGGTGATGCCTCCTTCTCCCAGCCGTGGTCCTCACGGGGCACCGCAAGCCCCATGCAGAGGAGGCCAGATACTTGGTGGAGTGGTTGCAGCCCCCATCCCGTTCTGATGGCACCCTCAGCACCACTGGGACACCAGGCTATGGCTGTCCCAGCCCACCTGGCCTCCTCTGGCACCCCTCTCTCCTGAAGCCACCCTGTGCTATGACACAAACCATCTCCTTTGGGGCATCCGACCAGACAGGTTTCCAATGTGGGACTCTAGAAACAACGCACAAAAATGTTGGGGAAAACACACTGGGTAGGTTTCAAACGGAAGTACCAGGAAATGAGTGGTCCAACAACGCATGGTGAAGGGTACGAGGGACACGCTCCACAGCTCCCAGCGCTGTTGTGGTGCCAGCTGGGTTTTTTTTCTATGTACTTTACCCCCTTTGTCACAGACTGTACCTCCAGCATCACCACACAGATCTGTTTGACACACTGGATAATTGCGTCGGGTGTCCCCGAGATTGTCACCGCCCGCTCCGTGGAGTTGGGCAGCATGTCCCCTGCCACTTGAACCTGAGCACCTGTTGACTGGAGACAGAAAGAGAGAGGAGGAGAAATCCCACAGCTGACTGCCTTTCCTTGCAGCCAGCGCCAGCTCCGACGCCACGCGCCCCCCGAGAGCTGCACTGCCCCATGCCAGCCCAGATGCCAGCATCCACAGGAGCACACCGTCAAGTTCCCATGGGATGCTGCTCCTACATCAGGCAGGACCATCCTGGGAAGCAACATGATGCATGATCCTAGCAGCATAAGGATCCCCCTTTCCAAGACAGCTCCCCCTTGTTTGCAGATCAGCTCCAAGGAGCTATGATTACATGCAATAATGAAATCAAGCCTGACTTACCTCCCTGATTTCCTTGATCTTGGAGCCTCCTTTGCCGATCAGCGAGCCGCACTGACTAGCCGGCACAACCAGTCTCAGTGTCACTGGAGGTTTGCTGGTAGCAGTGCTGTTGCTCATTGAGTTGGTTATGTCCTTGGGAAGGAAGAATGCAATGCATCAGCCCTCGGTACCCAACCAAACCCCCGCCATGCATGCCGACCCAAATGCCCTGGGGCAGAAAAGAGGGGTCATGTCCCCCAGACTGTGGCTGGTTTCTGTCTGCAGCTGCATCACTGAGCATCTCTGCAGCTAATTAACTGCGAGACCTCTGAAGCTCACTGAAGCTCAGTTCTTGGCTAGTTAGAGATGACTGGAAGGTTTTGTGCCAAGGTCATGTACCAGTTAAGCAAGTCCAGCCAGGCACACATGGATTGGAGGCACACAGGCCCATCTGCACTGCTGGAGCTCTGCTTGGCTGGTGGGCCACCCCCAACAGTCCGGCTGCAGACCCTTTTGCTCTGCCTCCCTGGGGGAAAGGGCTCACGTTACTCACCTCCTCAAATTTGTAGGCAATCATGGCAAAAGCCTTGAAGATGGCATCAGTGGGGCCAGTGATGGTCACGATTCGCTCAGGGCAGTTTCCTTCCGAGATGTTGATCCTTGCTCCACTCTGGAAAGAAAAGGGCAGCCCTAAAATAACCACAGCCACGCAACCCACAAGGATGCACCGGAGGTGCAGCCCTCCCTCTGGGTCAGGTCCTGTCCCAGCCTGGTCCCTCGGCATCCTATGCGCCAGCCTCTTGACATCTCATCTAACCTTAAAAACTCCCTTCCCTGCTCCCCCCCTGGTGCTTCCAGTGCTGCCTTACCCTGGCCCTCAGAGTGGGTTTCCAAGCATCCACTTTAGGTCTTTTACTGCAATGCCAACCCACAAGATCAAGGCAAGACCAGCTCGTGGGATCATTGCTTATAAAGAGTGCTGCTTTCTGATCTGATAACTCCTTAATAGCTGCAGGCACAAAGACCTTGGACAAACTCAATCATCTTACGAGTGACTTAGTTTCAATGTTTCATTAAGAGCAAATTCTGGAAAACTCCCATTAAATGTGATAGGAGTTTGAGTGCAGAGTGAGAAAACTGGACCAAAGAGCTCTTGGCACAGCCAGCTTGTGTGTCCTGACCCTGGGAGTCACTGCATGTACCACGCTGTGCAGCTCTTGGCCATCGTGCTCCATGCTGCTGGGCAGGAGAGCCCCACAGCCCTTCCCTCTCCTCTCCCCTCCTCCTACAAATCCTTCTACGCAGCAGGGTTGCTCACCTCCTCACGCATCTTCTTCACGGTCTCTCCTTTCTGAAACAAGAAGAAATACAGGCTATTGCCAAAAATTCAAGACTTTGTCTTCAAAACAACCCCTTCAAACACGCATCTCTCTAACACATGGCAAGGCACAGCCAAACATTTGGGCAGCTCCGTGATGCCTGGCCCTCCATCCCCACGCAATGGTCAGCTGAAGAGAGGAGGGTGTAAGCCATCGCAGCGCTGCTCCCCATCTCTGTACTACACGGCAGGCAAAGCAGCTACTAATGCACAACTGCAGCCTCCCCTTTCCTTTCTATGCTTCCCATTTGGAGGAAAACTGCACAGAAAACGCCCAGAAACTGGTCCAATGCTGAGAAACGCTGGCATTTCAGAGTGGCTTCAAAGAGCAGTTTCTGATATAGTATCTGTAGAGAGATCTAATATCTTTATATCCAGATATAAAGCAGGTACAGCTGTGAATTTTCGCAGGGCTGGACAGGCTGATGGAAAAATAAGGCACGAGCATATAGAAGAAAGATGTTCGCGCTGCAAATCTTTGCCACCATAATCCTGCCTTTTAAAAACAGCAAAACCCCAATCCTGTATAGCCAGGACTTTCCAAACCACTGTGGCGAGCACCAGGGAGCAGAGCACCTTGTGAAGCTTTTCTGCACAAGCTAAATGGTGTCCTGTGGCCTCAGAGACAAGTGCTGCAGAATTTAAATGGCTCTGCATGACCGTTTTAGATCTCTCTTAGCCATTTGATTAAAATATCAGGGTACCATGTTCATAAACACCTATTCATCACCCCAGTGAAGCAGCTGGAAATGGCACTAGGTAAGTTTGGTGGTTTGATTGCTGGTTTTTTTTTAGGGGAATGGTCTTTGAGCCCTCTGTGGGTGTCTCACGACTTCTGTCTCACAAATGCAGCAACAAGGTCATGCACACCAAACATTTAAGGGCATCTTCCACACCACAGGCAGCAACCGGTGCAGGCAATAGCGTTTAATACTCATGTAAAAGATGTCCTTACCTTTCCAATGATGCTTCCAACTTCCTACAAAAAAGAAGCCAAACATAAAGGAATTGACATTACAAAACGTGAAGACAATCCAGCCCAACCCTATAATGAAACAAAGACATGGTGCACGCCATCCCCAGCAGGAGGACAGGGCGGGGGACAGGCATGAGAGGGGCCACCATGCCACCATGCCACCCTTCCCATGAGCGAGAGGAAGACCCCTGCGCCGAGGTGCGGCACATGGGGCTGTCTGGACGCAGGCAGAGCCCGAGCAGCGATGGGAGAGAGAGCTGTGAGGAAAATCCCTCACTGGGAGCCCCTTACCTTGCCGTGCATCAGCAGGCGGATGGTGAGGGTGACGTTCAGGCCGCCTTCAGACACCTTTGACTCCATTTCCTACTGGGGGATGGGAGAGGTGCGTTAGCTGGGAGGGCAGCCCTGGCGCGGGAGGAGACTGCACCACGGCCGTATCACCTGGGGACAGAGAGGTGAAAGGTTTTCTCTCAAAACAAGCAGGTTCCTCAGTGTGGCATGGACCCCGCAGAGCAGCAGGGCATGGTAAAGCCATGGCTGGAGGAGCTGCAGAAAGCTGCCGTGGGCTGAGCCCCTTAGGGGGTACAGATTGGGCCGGCCACTCGCTGCAGGGACCGCGTTGGATGCAAGCCTGGGAACTGCCCACAGCTCTGCTGTGGCTTCGCCACCAGCTTCATGCAGAAGCCATTGTGGGAGCAAAGACTCGGGTATCGGAGGTGGCACAGCCAGAGGCCAGCCCTCACCTGCCTGAGCTGAAACCCAGCTGCGCCCAGCCGAGCGCATGGACGCAGGAGCAGGGAGTCGTTGGAGTAGCCAACCAAAATTCACTATTCCAGGTGTGAACGGACACTCAGAAAATCAAAAGCCAGTCTTCCAATAACCAGGATATACCTATCTGACTCCAGGAGCACAGAGTGGGAAGGACGGAGTCGGTGTCCCGATTGCTACACGTGTGCATCTCCATCCCGACCCGTGAGCACCCTAGCCAGGCGCCGCATCTCAGGACCGCGCGATTTCCAGACATTCATGCTTTGCACGTATCTAACGAAACCTCTGCGAGTTTTCCCAGGGCTGTCATGTCTCTTTCGCTTCCCAACCTCTCTCCCCCTCCGCCCTCTAGAGGGAAAAACACCACTGACGTTTTGAAGGCACGGGGAAAAAAAAGCGCAGAACAGCAACAAACGCTTCATTTTCTTTCCTGATGTCTCCTTAGTAGCATCTCTGTGCAAGGACCGAGCATTTGAAACGTCTCTGGAGATGAGGAGACTAGTCCTGTCTCAAAGGGAGGTGCCAGCATCCTTCTATGTGCAATGCCGTGAGACTTGCAGCATTTTTCCCCCACCTTATTTAATCCCTCAGTATATATCAGATGGGAGATTTTTATCCCGGCCGTGAGCATCTGGCATTTTCTTTTGCTCAGACAGGGACTTACGTGACAAAAAAAATGGTGGGTAAACTGGTTCTCGAGTACTACTTTAATGCAAAAAGGCAGCTGTGATGAATAACAGGGAGCAATGCACAAATCGTGGCTGGGAGATGGGTTTGATGTAAAACCTCGTCTAAGAAGTTATTATGAAACTCAAAATGGAGAACGCCCGTGTGGTTAGCAGGGAGATGGTGTTCCCACCAAGCTAACAGGAGACCAGCTCACTGGAAAGAGGTTGCTTTTAACCTACTTGTAGATGCTGAACTTGATGCCATTGGATGTCACAACTGAAAAAAAACAGTAAAAACTCACAAGGGTAAGAAATTAAATATGCTGAAGATGTCAAGCCACAAGGCACTGTTAAGGGTGGGGAGGATGACAATATTTCAGAGGAAAGTGGGAACGTTGGGGACCAGAGTCATGGAATGGGCTGACATGGGACAGCACAATGTGCCAGATCAGGAACTTTCTCTTTCAAGACCAAGCCCACCGCAGGCAACCACTAAAGGGACACAAGTTACTGGTTGTATGGTTTAACCCTGTGCTGATTTCTGTGCATGGGAAGCAACGCTGAAAAGGATGAACGTGCTGAGTTGCGGAGGTCAGCATTGCTCGTGCTCCTGATGGGCCAGGAGTTCAGGAGCCCGCACGGACGAGCTGCCCCTGCCACACAGAGGGACAGCCATCCCCAGGGATGTCCTGTCCCAGGAGCAATCTCACCCTGCTTCAGGGAAAGAAGCAAAACCGTGACACCACTGCAGCCACCCATGGGATTAGTGCATGCCAGTGCAGAGGCGCAGCTCCCATTCCCAGCCGATGAGCATCCCCTAACAGCAGAGCCAGAGGAAGGTAGAGGCTCTTTACAACTGATGGTCAGGGCGTATCCTCAGGCAGTGGCTTTCATGACTTGCAGAGGCAGAATTTGAAAGCCATCTTGCTCCATACACCACCCTGAGGGCTTGCTTTTGCAAGCTGCCCAACTGCAGTGGGCAGCCCAGGGTGCCAGCCCCACCGGCAGGCGAGCGCGGGACCCTGGAGCAGTCTGGGCTTTGCCATCGGGGTGATGGACCCCAAAGCCCAGCTGGGTGGCTGAGGTGTTTTAAACCCAAGCACATCCTCGTGGCAGCAGGAGAGCTGGCAGTCTCAGTAAGGTGGCCCACTAAGGACCGGCCAAACTTGCCGTTTTGCTTTCACCAAGTGCCCTACAGTGGAAGTGCTTACTGTGGGGGCGCCTGCCATCCCCTGCTCCACATCCCTCGCAGGAGGAACCCTGCATCAGCCCGTTATGTAAATGTTTCCAATTGATTGAAAAAGTGGGTCATGTGTTAGCCAAATGCTCCTGGCTTTAAGATTTATCAGCATTATTAAATTAAACACGCTTCATGCTCCAGTGAGCGGGAAAGCTACATTGGCCTTTTCTTAATCATACTAGTGAAAGGTAAGTCCTTTATATGGGGGTTCATAAGCTCAATGGGAATGATGGGAACAATAGAGCTGAGGCATTTACCCAGGGCGCGTGCCTCCTTCCGCAGCCCTCATTCTTCACGGACAAAAGGCTGGGAAAAATTATCCCCCAAACGTCATTTTGAGCATTTTGGAGCGTTCCCTGCCTGAAGAGAAACCCATCTCAGACCCTTCCTCTTCACCGTTGTATTCTGCCTAGTTCACAGCAGCTTTGAAATGGCTTCTTTGTGCACCTACTCGAAAGCCCCGAGGATACCATTACATCCAGTCTGAGGGATGGAGTAGGCACAGACCCCGACTCCAACCCAGTGCAAAGCAGGTGCAGCCCCGCAGATGTAAAAAGGGGCAGCATTAGCAGAGAGAAGTGTTGGGTTTGGCCCTGAAATGGAAGTTGCACAGCAAGTCAAGCGAGACTCTGATGAGCATCACGCCTGGGCAGGCAGAGGGTCAGAGAAGCATCCTTCCACGCATGGCCATAGCAGCCAACAGCCTAATGTCCTTGCACCCACAGCGAGGGGAGTTCTGCAGGGTGGGAAGTACCCAAACTCAGTGCTAATCTGCCCCAAAATAGCCAGGTAATGTCTTCCCAAAGGATGATCCTGTTGCAGAGTAAATAGACCTTTTAAACACAACTGCCTTCTGGGAGAGTGCTTGGAGGAGGCATCGTCGGTACTCAGAGCGGTTCGGTTCTTCCCTCTCCCTTGGTTTTGAGATTAAATGTATTTATATTAAATTGTATTAATTGTAATATTGTATTAAATGTATATAAATTCTGGGAAATTTCCTTAATCTATCAGGAATTCCCTGTGTCTGGACAAAGCAGCTCAGGCACCAGTGACTGAGGAGAAGGAGAAGAGGAAGGAAAATGGAAACCCAGAACAGCAGAAAGACTCCTGTTCCCCACACGCAAATTTACACATTCTGATTGTGTTCCCTTCCAGTTTTCAGAGGTGGGAGTGATTGCCTAAGCTGGTGCTCTTGCTTTTATGCTTGCCGATACCTCACAAATGCTGGCACCCTCCTAAAATTTGAGCAAAATTTTCTAATTAAGAGAATTTTGAACACCGTGTACTAAATTTATTTAATGATCATCTCCCAGATGGGAGATGGCACATGAAGCAGAATAGGGTGAGGGAAACCAAGCTCTAGGCTGGACTTCATTCTCCTCTGGTTTCCAAAGAAGAGCTGGAAAAGCGGATGCTGGGATCCCTGCAACCCCCTCCGAACAGGCGACAGCAGGGGTTCGGCTGAGATTGGGCAGAGATGGTGTCCCTGCAGGGGCCAGGAGACATCACTGCCTTTGCGCTTGCTGATGCCAGCCCTCCTCCTCCTCCTCCTTTTCCTCCTCCCATGCATCCCCTTGGCCTCCCCAGGCACATTAGCCACGTGCGAGCGAGTCCTGTGATGCAGCTCCAGAAAAAGCTGCCTATGCCTCCTCTGCAAATGCCCAGCGGAGAGACAAGGCATCTGCTGCCATACTGGGGGCAGCTGCCGCGAGACAGCCCCCGCCACCCTGGGACACGGCAGCAGCAGCCGCCTGCGTTTTGGAGAAGGTGGTTGAGGCATTCATAAATGAGCTCCGTCACAAAACTGCTCCTCTTGCTTTGGTGCTAGCACGGCTACTGCTTGCAGACCCCAGCTCTAGGGGGAGGGTCTCTCTTATCTGCACTAAAGTCACCCTGGTGCCTTTGGGATGGATGGTCCTGCCAGAAGATAGACGCACAAGGTAGCATTTCTTTTGTAGATCTCCCCATGGAATATTCTCATCAGCATTTACGGATATCAAATTTCACGGCTTTAGCTAGGTACTTGTTTTGGGAGACGCCAATGTTTTGTTCAATCTGTCTGAAAACAGAGAGGACAAATCAGTGCAGAACTATCCCACAACCCGTCCACTGCCTGAAAGGTTTGGTTGGAAAGTTCCCAGGCACTGACAAGCAAACTCAAAGAAGAAAGTGTCTGTCACCCCCCCTCGTCCACCACACAGCTTCCAGAAAATCACATGTTCTTGACAGGTTTGGTCAATGCAGGCTGGTAAACTCCAGCACCTCGAAGCCCTGTTGACCAACAGTCCTTGCCGACCTGTGCAGGTAAAGAGCAGGGTGGTCGGGGCAGCAGTCTGTATGGGGATGCTGTGCCACCTGCCTAGAGGACCACCCCCGAAACCCTACCCTGGAGCATCTTGGTGGTTGCTCAATGGCAATGCCACCCTGAAAAATATCCAACATGCTTCCCAGACTCTTTTGTGTTTCGGGGCCCCCACCACCAGAAAGCCAGGTGTTAAAGAAGACCACAAAGCTTCAGTGTCCTTCAGCACACCACACTACGCTATGGCACAGCCCAGATTTCTTATGTGGTTGGCAGACTTTCATGTTGTGGATTAACATTTTGGCCAGGAAGTCCATCACACGATACCATGTTCTACTGCGAGGGAGGAGATATTTAAACGCCTCTGACCTTTCAATATCCCCTTCACAAAACTCAAGCCAGCATTTTCTGACCCTTGGGAACTGAAAGATGTTCTAAATGCAGAGAAAAGCAGAGGAATACAGGAAAGAAGCTGCTTTTCTGACATGTTATGCTTTCTAGCTTGCTTTCCCAAGGACCACTGCTTACCACATGCGTAAGCAGGAGCTTTCTCCCCACTCATCTCCTGGCAGCTTGATCTGCCATTAAGACCTAATCTGGCGATTTTCAGCATTGCATTTTAAAGGCTGGGAAACACCACGATGCAGCTCAGGATTATGATGAGAACACAGTCTGGCCAGGTCAGGATGGGGGTGAATAAATAAGGAGTTAAAAACAAAGTCAAGCATTCCCTTAAAACCCAGGCTCCAAACAGAAACGCATCAGCCACCGGCAGGCTTCAGCTGTCAGAAGATGAAGCTGTGAGAGGACAGTTAGCACCATTTACATGAGTGACACAAACTGCTGTTTTGCAATAAAGCTGCATTTCCAGTTGCTGCCATTTTCCATGAGTTGTAGTCATTTTGGTTGACCTTTCCTCTGCTCACTCTCCAGCTCCAGTGGAATTCTTTTAGAAATCTCAAACCAAAAAAGATGTACCTTGGTATATCCCCTAGTAGTATATCCCTGGTTCTCACCTGCCCTTGATCTTTGCAAGAGCCGTGGGAGACAACTATCCCTGCTCTTGCCCTCACAACAGGATTCTCTGGAAGCTTCATTCTTGGTCACCTGCTCCTATTTCCCTGCTCTCATCTGGGTGAGATGTCTCCGCTCACAGCCCAGGACATCACTCAATGGCTGCTGATGAGCAATTACAACCTTCCTTCCCCTCCTTGCCTATGTGCGCTAGAGGACCCTTCCAGTCTCGCTCACCTCTATGGCAGTTACCCCCACTACTAGTGCAGGGCTGCAAATGCACCTTCCTCTGGATTCTCTGCTCCCTCCCTTCCCCTCTACGCTCTGCTGGCTGCTCTGCCCACAAACTCAGTGCCAGGACCATCAGAGCAACCTCACCTGCTGCCTCCATTTGCTACCTCCATGCTTCAGGTGCTCTTCCAACTCCTGCTCTTCCCATTCAACCTCTTTGCTGAGTGCAACTCTCGTGAGCTCTTCTTTATTTCTAGACATTCATTTCCTACCACCTTCATGTCAGCGTGACTTTCTCCCCAGATCCCTTGCCCTCTAGAGAGAAGGGTTGTTTTTTTACACAGGGAGAGATATTGGCTCTAGGTATTGGTATTAGCCAGAGTTCAGGTGCATCAGGTACAACGGTCCATACCTCCAGCCCTGTTACACCATGGTGGGCTCAGCCACATCCCAGCCAAATGCACATCTCTGCTCTCAGACCAGCCCAAATCTGTGCTAAGCCTGCTCTCCCCTCCAGAAAATTCTCTACAGCTTTCCTATGTTTCTACTTCACCGGGTACACCCACAAGCTGGTCTCAGGCTCTGCATCCTGCTTTGGGTGTTGACTGTACCCGCCTCATTTGCCTCTGCTGAGCCCACCTTACGTTCGTATGTTTTCAGTGGGATTTCATGCATTTCAGAGTGATTTCTGACCTGATTGAGGAATAGAAACGCAGCATTACACACCTCTAGCACAGACCCGTCCCAGAGGGCGAGGAAAGCTGGCAAGTTTCTATAATGGAGAGTAGAACAAACCCCCGGCTCCAGTCCGTGGACGCTGTAAACCCAGGGAGGGATGTCTAATAAGAGTTCTTGCTCATCTGCTGAGCACCATGTGGTCCATTGCAGCCTACTGCACCTCAACAGTTAACCAAGACCAGCAGCAGCCACCCACAGAAGTCCATCCATGGCTGGTGCATGGATGTGCAATCACGTGTGAAATCAGAATCAGGCCTCACACGTCAGATGGCGTTAGTCTCCACCATCTCTAAGGCAAGGCTGGTCTGAGGAGAACAACTGGTTTTGTTGCAATGGTGGTGCTATTACCGTGATCTTCTGTGTAACGGCTAGCGAGGAAAACCACAGCTTTTCCCTACTGATCACCCCAGGATGAAGGTCTTGCACGCAATAACTTCATCCCATGCAACAGGCCCAGCAGGATGAGAGAACCTCCCCCTTGCCCTGATACATCTGCAGAAGACAGAAAACCTGGAGGCTTATGCTCATTACGAGGTTTAGGGAAAATTTAGGAAGCTGTTCCTGAGAGATGTATCTGCAGAGGATGCAGAATTTCCACTCATCCACATGAGCTACTGCTGTGTTGCAAGCGGAGGCTGGACACACAACAGTGAGACAAATGCAATTCAGTGGGAGCAGGCTATCAGATGCCCTTGTGCAACCCAGAAAACCCTGTCTGGGCTGATATCAGGGCTTACTGATTGTGGCACCCTGAGCAAAGGCAGTGAGTTGAATGTGTTAAACCACCACCTCAACAAGCTGAGATAACCCTGCTTGAAATAATAAAGGGTCTTCATTGAATCTGTTTAATTTTGTAGTGAATTAAAGCTGCTTTTGGAAGGCGAGGGTGAGCAGGTGGGTGGGAACAACGCGCTTTAATTCAGCCACTTCCATTTCACCCTCTTAGTTACTTCTGGAACAACTTGACAATCAAAAATAGTATTTTCAGCGAATGTCAAAATGCTTAAGTACATCAGAAATTTTGCCTCATGAGGTGATGAGAGCCAATGCTCTTTGCACTACTCAGCTGCGTCCATTGCAACTCAGTGACCAAGAGCATCCCCAGATGTCGTTGAACCTTTAGTAAGTGCTGGGTGGACTGAAGATGCTGTGCGCTGAGAAAATAACATTTCCTGGGATGAGGAGGGCCACTCGGTCTCCTCAATCACAGCTTTTTCCTTCTGCAGGAAGGCAGCGCCGCATGGCACCCCCAGCCTGCGCCCCGCGGCAGGGCTCAGCGCTGCAGAGCAGGGTGGATTCGGCTGCAGCAACAAAAGAGGCAGAAAAATAACCCCAAAGCTTTCCCGAATATAGCTGAAACGGCAGTGCCGAGGCCGGGTGCCGGACTTCAGGGCCACACTCCACACCTGCACCCCTGAACGTGCCGTGAAACACGAGCAGCACCGCTAGCAGTGCTGCAGAGGGCGGCTAGAGCCGGCCGCCGGGGAACGGGGAAACTCGTGTGACATGAAGGGAGCTCATCAAGCACTTCTGCAACCACTGGCAATAAACACCCCGGGGATGAGCCTTCACAGAGCGGGGACATGCCCTAACCGGTAGCACTGAGGCAGTACCGAGGCTGTTCGTACTGTCCTACATCGAATCAGAACCACAGAATCGCCTAGGTTGGAAGGGACTTTTAAGATCATCTTGTCCAACCATTAAAAAAACCAACCAACCAAACAAAAAAAACCCACCAACACTAAACCATATTCCTGAGCACCACGTCAATTCGTCTTTTGAATATCTCCAGGGTCGGTGCCTCAACCACTTCCCTGGGCAGCCCATCCCAAGGCCTGATAACTCTTTCAGTGAAGAAATTTTTCCCAGTCTCCAACCTGAACCTCCCCTGGTGCAACCTGAGGCCATTTCCTCTTGTCCCATCGCCTGTTCCTTGGGAGAAGAGACCGACCCCCCCCGGCTACACCCTCCTTTCAGGGAGTTGGAGAGAGCGAGAAGGTCTCCCCTCAGCCTCCTCTTCTCCAGGCTGAACACCCCAGCTCCCTCAGCCTCTCCTCACAAGACTTGTGCTCCAGGCCCCTCACCGGCTCCGTTGCTACATGCTACACGGCATTGTCCTGAAAGAGCCAGGGAGGCCTGGTGGAGATGAAAAAATTTGAAGATCTGGGGAAATGCTCTAAACCCCCCAAAAACATTTATCAGTGGCACTCCTGTTAAACTGCCAGGTGACCACCCAAGTAGGGGAAGCCAATGTACTGGAGAGCAGAGCAAGAAGCCAAAATGAGCTTGGCAAAGGGATAAAAATAAGACAGTTCAGCAAGGCAAACCACTGAGCTTGGCTGTGTGCAATTAAGCACGCAGAAACAGAGGAAGAGCTCCCCACCCACCCAAAAAGGGCTGGGAGAGACAACTCAACCTGCAAGTTCAAGATCTGCAGAAGGAAATGAAGAATTACAAGGTGGGTCTCCACCAGAGATCCAGGCAGCAGAGAGCGACCCCAGATCCCTGGGGGCAGCAAACATAGCCTGAAGGTAAGGGCTGGAGGAACCAAAGCTCTGGTGGGGTGGGGAGGAGACAGGGCAATGGTCTTGAGCGAGGGACTGAAAGCACAATGAAAAAGATCCAGGCCAGGCACAGGAAAAGAGCTTCCCCACAGTCATGTGCTGTCACTCTGCCAGTCATCATTGTTTAAATCTTACGAACATTTGTGTATTTGCAAATAAAGCTCATCTCTGTTGGACAACTGCACTTATAACCTTGACATTGTGCTGTGCCCAGGGTCGGTCATGCTTCAGGGATGCACCCAATTTAGCCTTTTTTTCCCTAGCCAGAGGCTAAGGAACAGGACCCAGGAGATGCCGCCTCACATGGGGAGATGCCTTGACAGATGCCCCAGGGATGCTCTGCCGGGGCTGTGCATCAGCTCCAAAGGACCCTTGTCTTGTCTAAAGGACGCCAGCACAGCCAGCATTGGAAACACACCCCTCCAGGGACTGAGGGATGAGACAGTCAGATAGCAGTCCCCTATGCGCCAGTTTTTACATCTCATTTTTCAGAAGGCCAAAGGACACCCAAAAAAGGATGCTCATGGCCATAGGTCCATGCCAACCGCTCATAAAGGAGGAGAGACCATGGGGAGCTGCATGGACCTTGGAGGACAAGCGGCTTGTCCTTCAGCAGCTTGGAAGCCAGAGGGCACAGCTCTGCAAAGAGCTCCAGGCACAATCCTGGCATCCTTTGAACTGGGGGAGCAGCTGAGAGGAGAGCACCTCTGAGGCCTCAGGGAAGCAGAAATGTACGGGCACGTTTATCCCCCTGCCATGCCAGAGACTGCACAGCCTTCAACATAACCTCGAGAGGGTAACTCAGTCCTCACCTAAAAGAGCCGAATGGACTTAACTAGCATGAGATTTTTGCCCGTGCTGCTTCCACACCACTGCTGCACGGCATGCAAAGCTGCAACACCTGCAGAGCAGGCGCCAAATCCCACCACCACCACCATTCTTCTTGATCCAGCCACCAGGGATGTGGCTGCCTGTCCCCTAATCCTTCTCTCCACCTTGGCCCATCATGCTGCACACCCTTTCTGGCATCCCGGATAGCTGCGCCCGGGGGGACACCTCCTTCCAGTGCATCCTCCAAAATTAATGAGGATGCAGCCAGGAGCATCTCCCCGCAATTCAGAGCAGTTGGCATCCTGCCCCCTGCCTCGACCCGATCCCTGACTCCCCTCATTCCTCTCCACCAGAGCCTGCTTAATCCCGCAGGCAGCATCATCCCAATAATTTCCCTCCATTTTCAATCTGCTGATGTGGGGGCAGCCCGCAAATCCCTTCATCCTGAGAGTGAAGCAATCTACTGCCTCGTCTCATCACATCTCCGTTTCTCTCTCTAATCCCTGGAATCAGGGATGAGGCTTGCAGCACGTGGGCAGCCCTGGAGGGGTCTGTCCAGGCACCAGTGGACAGACAGACAGACTTGATGCAAACGGGAGCAGACAGGAGGTGCCAGATCAAGATGGGCAGGGAGTATGTTATTTTGGCCATGCTCAGTCTCTACAAAACCCAACTGATTTAGCTGATTATTTATTTTATGAAAAAAAAAAAAAAAAACAAAAAGGAAATGGCAGCCCAATGCCAGACTGTGCAGGATGAAAGACGAGGGTTTGGGGATATTCTCACGAATGCCACTGGATTTTTCAAAGCAGCTGGGGCAGGTCCTAGCTTCTCTTGATCCAGGGATGGAGGAACTAGCAGGTCTTCCTGTTTTCCCCCCAACGCTGGGGACATACAGGACCGACTAGGTACAGCATCATTCTGCTGGTCCCCTCCACATTTAGGACAATGCATGGGGACCAAGTGAGACCAACGGGGGAGGCACGACCAGCCTGGTCCCATAAATCGTAGCTCCTCCAGACTCAGGGCCGGATCCAGGGCTCTCCCTTTGCCATTTCTCCACAAGCCTAAACCCGTGACCTTCACTCCAGGCAGAGATGCTCTTTGGGAACGGGAGACTGATGGGAGACCTCCTCCCTGCTCTGGAGAAGCAACCCAGCATCGTTTGGTCAGGACAGAGTGGAGCAGTTGGGACGCAGCATTAACGCCATCCTCCCTTTCTCAAGCATCCATTTGCGCAGGGCTGGAGAAGGCGGGGGGTGAGTCCGTGCTCAGTGGCCACCATAAGGCCACGTCCTGCCTGACATTGCCCCCAGATGAAAGCACCGTGAGGAAGGAGGACGCAGGGGCAGCATGTGACAAAGCCATCCGGCGGCTGTGCCGGCAGTGGAGCTGTGCTGCGTGGCCCCCGTCCCGTCCTCTGCCGCGGTGGCTCTCCCTGGCTTTGGCCAGCAAGGAGGAGGATGAGGGCCCTCGGCGGCTGGGGGTGGATCGCTGCCGCGCCGCGCTCAGACCCTGACAGCAGGCTCCAAAACTGTCACTCCTGATCTGTTTTCACTTCAGCTAAACCTCAACCCTGATTAAAATCAAGGAGAGCTGCCTTCTCCTCTCTCTCCTTCTCCCCGTGGTAGGTCCTCTGTAACCTCAGGTCTAAACACTGAGCAAAACGCACCAGCGAGGGAATCGGTGAATTTGCTTGGATGGGAATCAGGGCTGCTGGGGAAGGGGCCACAACCACCCCTGTCCCCAGACCTAGCCCTGGCTACCAGTGGTAGCCCCCACAGCGGTCCCATCCCCGCGGGGCCACAGGTTCCCACCAAAATCCAGGGTGGGATGAGCCACCTACGCTCAGAGCGGCCTCCGCAGTGGGTGGATGGTGAATCCGTGGGGTGGAGGAGGTCTGGTGTTAGGGGGGGGGTGCCCTGCGCTGGCACCTGCTGCCAGCTACCAGCTCATTTAGCAAAGCCTGAATAAAACAAAGAAATTACACCAGATACACGTGTGTGCGCAACTGCAGCACCAGGACGGATGCATTCAGCGGGAAGCTGAAAACACCTCACCACACGGATGGGGACAGCCCTCGCCTCACCCAGCATTTAGATCCCCTTTCCGCTTCAGCTGGCCAAAAAGCAGCTGCAGAGGCCTGGCAAACTCGAGCCACACAGGCCGCCACCCACCCTTGTGGTGCAGGAAGAAGGGCTCCATGCCCGAGGTGCCACCCTGCACAGCCTGTCCCAGGGATGGGAAAGCATCCTCTGCTTCACCCAAAGCAAACACGTTGCTTGGCCACAGACCGGAGCCGAGGCTCCGAGCACTTTGCTGCTGGTGGGGTTGAGCCCGTCCCTCTGTGCTGGGCATGAGCCCCCCCACTGCAGGGAGCCACACTGGCCAGCAAGGTGCCCGCTCCCCTTGCCGCACAGAAAATGCCCATTTACCAAGCGGGTGTGCGACTTGGAGGAAAAAAAAAATGACCATCGCCTAAGAAAAGCAGTCCTGGAACCACCCAGAAGAGCGTCCTGCCAGGTGGTGAGCATCCCACCGTTCAGGCACCCAGGACCCCTCTGCTTCCACCCCAGACCAGCGCTGGCTGCCCTGGAGCTGGTTTGCTAGGTCTGCTCTGCACAACCCGTGCCACCATTTCCTCATCCTTTGCACCAAAATCCCAACCGCTTCGCTTAATGCATCCTGAAGGCAGAATTTGCACCTACTGCAGTATGAACGTTACAACAACGCCGAAACCACTTAACGAGGTTTTATTTTTCCCTTGGTTTTCAGCAGTAGCCCTTTTTTTCCCCACCCCAAAACGATCGGTTTTCTTCAGAAAGAAACATCCTCTTAATTCAGCTAGATTAAAAGAATGGTTTTTACCATTACTCCTCAGGAAGAAAGAATTTCAAATTTGCTTTTATATCTGAGAATACAAAACATGTTTATATAAATTAATCCATAAAAGAGGGGGAAAGTTTGAGACTAAGACCTTAAGAAATATTATTGAATTATTTTGGAATTCTATATTAAAATCAAACCCCCAGATATCAGGAAAAACTGCCGTTTTTCAGGGTTTGGTTTCTGGATCAAAATGCAGGCTAGCATCCGTCTTTGCATCCGTCAAAAACAAAGGTCAATCATTTTATAGAAACTTAAACACAACGCCCTTGATCCACTGTTTCTGATTTATTTTTCAGTTGGACGTGACTTCCAAATAATAGAGTAAGATTTTTCTAATATGGTTCACATTAAAATTACATTATTCCAGAAAACTCAGATTACAAGAAAAATAAATCTGAGAACATTTTCCCTTTATAATAAGGAGATGATGGTCTAGCATGGATTTCAACAGCATTTAAGTCCTCCATAACTTTTGCAACTAAAATTTCGCTTTTCTGCTTATAAAGCCATAGTGTAAGCAAAGAAAATGCAACAGAAACGCAACAGTATCAGAAAGAATTTAGCCATCCTGAGTAAAATGGGTACCTGAAGGCAAACTGAGAATAAAATGATTTGAGCCTCATAATAAACGGCGTTCCCCTCCCCAAATCAAATATCCCCAGCGCAAAGGAAAAAAAAAAATAGAACCAAAAACTTAAAAATTAAATCAATAGGGTTGGGGGTTTTATTACATTGCCAAACCCAGATGTGATTAACATCTCTCTTATATTAGTATCAAGTCCTTTAAGGCAATTTGTTTTGTGCTATTCCCACCTCAAGCGCATCCATAAAGGACACTGTCCAAAGCCTGCACTGTAAATCACGCAAATCAGGAATGGCTGGATATTCTGGTGAACGCAGAGATGGACACTTCCCTGCCCAGGGATACGAGCTTTTAGCATCAGCCGCAAGACACAGGTAAAATTGAATTTTAGTAAAACGAAGCACAGACCGTAACGGAGAACAACAATCCTGCTAAACAATTTTACAATAGTATTTTGCAAATCAGTTTTGCAAAAATATTTTTGCAAATGTTTTATAGGACAGACTTGAGGAGCAGCCATTAACTTAAGCTAACCCCCTTGCTCATGCATCTATTTCTCCCATAATCCCACCTCCCACCAACACAGACTCAGATTTCCTCTACAGAGAATTCACTTAAGATGGCTCTTAAGCATTCAAACCTCTTTTAACCCATACTGGAGTCCCAGACCTGACTCATTTCATGATTCTTCCCTGATTTTCACCCATAGGAAAAGTTGCACGCGGCAGGTGATCTTCCACCAACCCAATCTTTTAAATCTTCTTACCTTCCCCAAAGAGCCGCTTTAGTGCCGATTTGGCGTGAGGGGGGGTCCGGACAGATGGCCAGCCTTTTCACGTTTGGAAAGGATGAGAAATGCTATGGGGGAAAAAAATCCCAGTGATTTTTTGCTGTACGGCACAGAGGGCTCCAAACCTCATTGGCCCTGGGAGAGCCACCACGTGGCACAGGATGAAGAGCACATGACCCATTTTCTCCCAAATCCCTCTGTTTGCTGGAAAGGGGGATGCACCCGCTGCTCATCTTCTTGTTATTTCAGTGGGCTTTGCTTTTTTTTTTTATTTATTATTTTTTTAAAGGCCACTGAGCAAATCGGGTTGCCTCAAGGCAATGAGGGCGAACCAGCCAATGCGTTCGACATGAAGGAGAAAGGAGCTCAGGAGACAAGCACCAGGGCACCGTCCGTGTGCACAGGGAAATTTGGAGATGCTTTACCAGGGTGCTGGCAGAGGGGTACCTGCCCACCCGCTCTGAGGACAGAGCCTCTGGGAGGGAGAGGAGGGAGTGCAGCAGCACACATTTGGCTGCTGGTGACGGGCTGCGTTAACCACCCATCTCGGAGGCAGGCAGCAGCAGAGGGATGGACCAGGCTGAAGCCCTGACTGCAGAGCTCCGGCTCAGCTGGCTCCCTGAGACTTGGAGGAAGAGGATCTGTTACAACTGCTCCATCACTAAAAAAAAAGATCATCTCAGAATCACAGAATCACAGAACCGCTTAGGTTGGAAGGGACCTTTAAGATCATCTAGTCCAACCATAAAAACAACAACAACAAAACCACCAAAAAAACCAAACAAAACACACACCAACACTAAGCCATATTCCCGAGCACCATGCCAATTCGTCTTTTGAATATCTCCAGGGA
>VXAK01016135.1:3390-20642 GCA_013399435.1 Arenaria interpres | reverse complement strand
AGTCCTACTCCCCACGCTGCTCCTGACACAGGCCAGGATGCTGTTGGCTTTCTTGGCCACCTGGGCACACTGCTGGCTCATGTTCAGCCGGCTGTCCACCAACACCCCCAGGTCCTTTTCTGCCAGGCAGCTCCAGCCACTCTGCCCCCAGCCTGTAGCGCTGCAGGGGGTTGGTGGGACCCAAGGGCAGGACCCGGCACTTGGCCTTGTTGAACCTCATCCCGTTGGTCTCGGCCCATCGATCCAGCCTGTCGAGATCTCTCTGCAAAGCCTCTCTACCCTCCAGCAGGTTGACACTGCCACCCAGCTTGGTGTCGTCTGCGAACTGACTGAGGGTGCACTCGATCCCCTCGTCCAGATCACTGATAAAGATGTTAAAGAGAACAGGTCCCAGTGCCGAGACCTGTGGGACAAAAAAATCTCATGCTCCTGCATTGCTCCTGACCTGCCTCCCGGCTGATGCCATCCTCTGCTGCCCTCCCTGCTAACACACAGTGGTTGTACCGACCAACTGCTCCAAGAGACGACAAGTCTCCTGCTTTGGAGGCAGAGGGAGACAACTTTCTTGGAAGAAAGACCAAGTGCAGTGGAGGGAATGTGACATGCTCCAGGTGAGCATTGCCTGCTCCCACTACTGCTCAAAGGGCATTTCAAAGTGTCCCCCCACAGACACTCGCCAAATCTAAAATGCAGCACAATTCTGGGTATGTTCTACTGCAGAAGGATGTTCTACTGCCTCAAGGCCCTGTGGAGCAAGGCAAGACAAGCCACAGCTCCCAGCATCCGACTGATGATGGGGGTCCCTCCTTGCCCAAGCTTTGTGTTTACCAGGGGACAGCAGCTTTGAGCCACCACATCCCAGGCAGCCATGGTCCACAGGCCAAGCAGCTCCTGGCCTTCTCTCGTTAACCTCAGGTACTAGCCCATCAGCGTCAGGACACTCATTCTGGGGAATGGAAAAAGAATTTTTGGAGCCAGAGACATCCTCTTGTTTTTCCCACCAAAGTCTATAGGTCATGCCAGTCAGAAGCTGCATTTTTCTGGCAACCTCGGTCTCTGCTTTGCAAATCCCTCAGCTGTGTCATCTTGTCATGCCAGTGATATGCCCATTCATTGCCCTTGCCAATGAAAAGCTCCAGGTGAATCTGTGTCTGGCATCTGCCCTTGAATTTCAGTGACGTTTCTTCTGTAGAGCAGCTGTCGCCAGCCATCCCATCACCCAAGGGCTTGAGCCCTTCTTATCTAAGGGTAACACCCAAGGCTCCTTGAAGACCCATCTGAGCGTGGGCTTTGGTGAGAAAGCACAGCTCTGGCCACCTCCATGCCCTCTTGGCATCACCACTTCCCGACCTGGCACTCAGCCTGGCTGCTGGTTCTCCATCACGGCTCTCCCTCAGCACACAACTTTGCATGGGGACAGGAGGTTATCAGGAGGACAGTCCCTATTTCCAGGTCCTTCCCGAGGCCAGACTGTCTCACCATGCTGTTATCAAAGACAGAAGTACAGCCATAAAATGCCCCAAACCATGTACAGAAGAGCAGGGTTTCACCTGAGATCCTCTCTGGCTCGGAGGGTCAGTTCTCCAGCCACCAGCCAGACAGTGGGGCATTTTATTCCAACAAATACAAGCGGAGAGAGAAACTTGCCATACTCAAATGCAAAAGACAGATATAGCCAAATGCGTTCAGCTCGCTGCTTCCCCCCCGCTGTGTTTTGCAATGGCCAATGTACAAAGGGAGAGAAGAAAGCCCCCCACCTACCAGCCCCGCAGCTCCCTGTTCACAGCCCCCTCATCCTTCCCCAGCGACGCCGAGCTAAATCTGGCTCCCAAGTAATCTTCTGAATTATTATATAATAGAGAGGCAGGCAGAGAAATAATTTTAGGCTGCTCTGTCGATAGAAAGCAAGCTGGATTAAAAGATCAGAACAAGCAATACTTAGATTAAAATGGTTTGTTATTTGCAGCTGCGGAAAATCTGTGGCTAAAGCACGGAAGATGTTGAGGGAAGGTGCATCATCTTTCTTTCCCCCGAAAAGAGCTTTCTACGTATTAGCCAAGTCAAGTTCTAGGTTTCCAACCTACACTCGTGTTTTATTTCCCAATGAGTCAAAGAAATACAATTGGCCAGTTTGTATGGCATTTTATCTAAAGACTCATGAGCAGGCAGAGATGCTTCAAGTTACATTTTGCTCTGCAAGTCCAGTCCGAATTAAACACCACCATCACATCCCTGCTTGCTAAGATGTCAGACCCCTTGAGCCAGGGGAACCGGCACGTGGCTGGGCAAACTGCTTCGTTACCTACGAGAAACGGGCCTCCTGGCACACAGCACGGGTTTTATCGGTGCCTTTGGCTTTAGCCTGTGCCTCCCTGCACCCCTGAGCTGACGGCAGGCAGATGCCAGGGCCACCGGTGGGGAAGAGGTGGCTGCAGCTGGGAGAAGCCCATCAGACAGCAGGGCAGCTCTCTGCTATATGGCACCTATATGGCGTCCCCCTGGCCCCCAGCAAGGTCGATGGCACCGGGTGCCATGCCAGGCCCCGCTCTGACTGATGGCTTTGGAAAGGCGTGAAGGGGAGGCAGGAAAAAAAACCAGAGTGAGAAAGGGACCCGACACGGGGGGCCGGGCTCTCCGCAGGGCACAGTGCTCATCAGCCGCGTCCCAGATTGACGCCGCTAGCTCTGCTCGTTCACCTTCAAGTTCAGATTAAGCAGAAGGGTCAAACTGGGAAATCGTTTGCCACCGGCGGGCATGTCCCCTTCACCACCTTGCAGCCCTCGTGTTGCACTGCGGCCAGCTTTTCCCCTTGCCAGCACGGACAATTCCCACTCCAGCTCCTTGCTTGCCCCACAGCATCTCCAGCTTCCAGCACCAGCAGCATTCCCTAGGTGCAAGATGGAGGAGCAGCAGTTTTCCAGGTGGTCTCCAAAAACAGAGTCTTCTTCCAGGTGTCACTTTCACCTGTAGTTTTTCTATAAAATAGTCATAGAATCATAGAATCGTCTAGGTTGGAAGGGACGTTAAAGATCATCTAGTCCAACCATCAACCTAACTCTGACAAAAAAATAAGAAATAAGCAATAAAAAAAATCACTAAACCATATTCCTGAGGACCATGTCAACCCGTCTCTTGAACACCTCCAGGGATGGTGCCTCAACAACTTCCCTGGGCAGCCCATTCCAATGGCTGATCACCCTTTCCGCCAAGAAATGTTTCCTAATATCCAATCTAAACCTCCCCTGGCGCAACTTGAGGCCATTTCCCCTTGTCCTATCTCCTGTAACTTGGGAGACGAGACCAACCCCTGCCTCTCTGCAACCTCCCTTCAGGTAGTTACAGAGCACAATAAGGTCTCCCCTCAGCCTCCTCTTCTTCAGACTGAACACCCCCAGCTCCCTCAACCTCTCCTCATAAGACTTACTCTCCAGACCCCTCACCAACTTCGTTGCCCTTCTCTGGACCCGCTCCAGCACCTCAATGTCTTTTTTATGGTAGGGAGCCCAAAACTGGACACANACCAACACCCCCAGGTCCTTTTCTGCCAGGCAGCTCCAGCCACTCTGCCCCCAGCCTGTAGCGCTGCAGGGGGTTGGTGGGACCCAAGTGCAGGACCCGGCACTTGACCTTGTTGAACCTCATCCTGTTGGTCTCAGCCCATCCATCCAGCCTGTCCTGTCATGATACTACACACACAGGATCCGCTATGAGTTCAAAGGATGACACTCCCTCCTGCCACAGGTCCAGGACACAGACCTGAAGGGGGCTTAGCACTTAAAATGAAAACCACACCTTGCTTTGCATTTTGAGCCAGAAGCTGCCAGCTTGCAGGCACCAGGCTCCTCTCCTGCCTGCAGATGTGGGAGAGGGGCCAGAGCACAGGCCTGGGAGAAGGGATGGGATGTTAAACAGGGAGCATGAAAAGGCAGAAAAATGAGGCCAGGGACCTTCCTGGAGGGAGGTTGGAGCCGTGGGATGTTACGATGTTCATCCAAATGGTGCTTTAATAACCACTTATTGCAGAAGCGTGTCTTCACTAAGGCCAGAGAATAAAACACGTTTGCTGGACAGATTTGGGTTACGAGCGCTTGTGGGAGGACAGTTTGGGGACTGGGACCCAGGCTGCTCAGTTCCCCCACCGAGGCTGTGGCTCGGTTTTCCTGGATTCGGCTATGGGGAGCTCTTCCCCAAGACCTGCCGTGATGAGGGGAATGCCAGCAAGCAAAGCCCTCCTGGGATGACCTCTCAACTACATTCTTCCTTCAGCTTGTGGCCTCCTAGCTACCGCAGGAAAGCCAAAGCTGCCCTCCACCCCTGCAAAACCCCCTCCATAGATGGATGTGTTTGTAGGAGGCTGCCCCTGGCACACAGGAGCCGCAGACGGTGACAGCGGAGACCTCAGATGACCCGTGCTCAAGACAAGGCATGACCAGTACCCACCACATCACCAGTGACCTTGGACAAGCCTCCTCGCAGGTTTTCGAGCCAGTTATAACCTTTGTGCTCTTTACTGGGTCACCTGCAGCTCCTTTTGAGAAACCCTCCATCCACTTAGCCAAAATACACCATCTTCTCGCAGGTATAGGACGTTGCTCTGGCTGGTCTCTCCCAGGGCTTTAGGTGCAGAAAACAAGGATTGGTGACGCTTTTAAAAGGAAAGGGAGAAGAGAGGTGGGTTTGTCTGTCGCTACAGAATCTCTGCCTTATGGAGCTACCTTCTCACCCAGAGACGCGTTTCTTTCCCTTCGCTAATGGAAAATGTTGCCCCGCCATCCATTTGTGGCAGTCAATGCCTGGGACAACAGGATGGCCCCAGGCCAAAGCAGATCTAATTTAGTAACAAAAGCGGAGTGGCTGATGAAAATGACCCCGTCTATGCGCTTCCCGGCTCCGCTCTTTAGCCGGTTTTAATGGACCCATGTGACCAACGTGGCAGAAAGCAGGTGGCCAAGCGCAAGGAGGGCAGAGACGTGCACGGATGCAGGGCCCTTTGCAGAAAGAGGCCCCAGCAGCCAAGCATCCCGCTCACAGAAGCCCTCTTAGAAGGATTGCACCACGCAGGCAGCAAAACCCCCTTCCCCTTTTGCTTTTTTGCCCACGCTGCAGCATTGCCCCTCAGGTGGAGCTGGGTCCATGGGGGCAGCAGCACCTCTGCATGTAGAACCCAACCACCTCCTCCCTGCAGGCGCTTCATAGCCTAAGGGAGACGGTGGGGCAGCTGCAAAGACCCCCCCTGCCCCAGGCTCTGGAAAGTGGCTGATCTCGCCTTACCTTACCCTGCAGGTTGGCCTCGAGCTCCAGAGCAATTCCTCGGAGGGTCCGGTGGCACCAGAAAAGGGCATGCTGAGCACGGGGCGGAAAGCGCGTCCGCGGCACGAGCCTGCAGACCAGGACACGGCAGAGGTTAGGCACAGACCGTTGACGGCTGCTCACCATCCAGGAAAAGTGAATTTCAGAGAGAAATGAGACACGGTTTGGGTTGGGAGGGACAAAACAATCAGGAACACCGCCTCCAGGTTGTTCATGAGACAGCGAGCAAAGCCCTATCTATACTTTACATCCAGAGCAGGTTTGGGCAGGTCCTGCACCAGTGTCTACTGATCAAGGGAAGTCATCTGAAGAGACGGTCTGTGGAGGAGGGGGTCCCCAGGACACGACCCCCCAGGTGACCACAGCCTAGCAGTCCAGCTTGTGGGAACTGCCCCCACAGAGGGAGAGCAAACCGGGGGTCTCCTTCATCCAGAAATGACACCACCACGGCAATGGAAATAATCCAGCACGTTTCCGTGACATGGGTGCAGGGTTATTTTTGTTGTTTTATTTTTGTTGCTGCTCCCAATAAGTTAACTGGGGCATGTACTACCCGTCAATAAAATCAATTGAGCAGCCTGAGCAGTTAATAAGCTGAGTGCCAGAGGGCAGAAAAACCTCTCCATCACCCAAAATATTCTTCAGGCAAGCTGCAGGCCCCACTCGTCGCTCAAACCTGGTGCTGCTCTTGACCTGCTGGGGCAGCTTCTGTGTTATAAGGGGAAACCTTCCTCTTCCCAGTGTCTCAGCAGCCACCACACCTGTCCCCAGAGACCTAGGCATGAGGGGCTGACACTTCTGCCACGGGAAGGAGCCTGTTGGTGGGAGGGGAGCCCATGGGACCCCCAAGGTCAGTCTTCAGTCCCGCCTGCTGCTCACAGCAGTGTCAGCACTAAGATCAGACAAGGTTGCCCAGGGCTTTATCCCCTTGAGGCTTAAAAGCCTTCCAGGGTGGAGACTGCACAGTCTCTCTCAATGACCAACTACCCTCAGAATTCACATTTTTTCCCCCACAATATCTTATATGTCTCTCTGAACAGCAGCCACGTCCTCCAAGGTAGTGACTGCATCCCTAGCTTGTGTCACCAGCAAACAGGACAGGTCTCAAACAAATTGCCAAAAAAAAAAAATTGGAAAGGATGGAAAACCCAAACGGCGACTCACCGTTGGAGGAGCAGCAGGGGTAGGTCGGGGAGGCCGTGGGGCAGAAGGCTGGGGCTCAGCAGAGGAGGCAGCAGGGGAGGACCTGAAAGGCAGCACAACATCTCAGCATGCTGGGGTGCCCTATGAGACCCCGACCAGCCCCCTAGCCCAAGAACTCGCAAGATCATCCTCCTGGCACCGCCACCGTGGCCGAGGACAACCCAAGGGATGTGGAAGTGCACAGGTAGAACAGTCCTGCGCAGAGGAATCCTTGCTAATTTATTTTTTTTAATCCTGATTAGCACAAGCTTCTGGTCACTGATTCCAGTATCGAGAACAAAAAGGAAAACCCCTGACCACGGCACAAGCTTCATCAAAATATGTGTGAAAGAGGGGGCTCAGACAAGGACTCAGGATGCTGGAAGGACAAGGGGTGGCAATGAAACTCCACGTCCTGCTCTACCGTGCCAGCGCAAGCCCCTCCGTCCCAGCCCCACGGGCACATCCCACCTCCCCGCTGCCCACGCAAGCACAGAGCAGCAACCCACAGCAACGCGGCCTGGGAATTCGCAGGGAAAGAAACCTTCATCTGTCCTTCAGGTCGTAAGTTCGAGCTTATCCCGAGACAAGGCTTAGCACTGAGGAAATGCGTCATTAAAGAATTTGTCGGCGGTCTTCTTAATCAAATATCGGTCCATCTCCCAGCAGTTCTGCTTCTTGTTATGTTACAACCCTTCTGCCCCTACACTAACATGCTGCACGGGAAGACCCCAACCACAACCCCGTAGTCTTGCACTGAGCACCATGTGCGTAACCCTGCACAGAAAACTCCTGCTCCCAGCACAGCTTTTCCCTCTAAACGTTTGGTGCAGGTAGAATTGTAAGCCAGTCTCAAAACCTGCTATTTCTACATCTTTCAGCCTCCTGAGATGCACGGGAGCAGGTCAGTCAAGCCACACGCTTGTCGAGCCCCCTAAGTTGTGCTCTCTGCGATTGAGGTGCAGGACACCTCCAGGTATGGACATGCCTGCATTTCCCAGAGGACTAGTGCCGTGCTGGGGGCAAACCTCAGCTCCAGCATGGGTATGAGCGCACCTCAAATAATCCAAAAGCTGTCTCCAAGCAGAAGCCTCAGCGCTGCAAATCACGTCTCGACCGTGGCTGCTTTAAGCATACTCCAACACCTTCTCGACCATGGCTGCTTCCAGAAGATCTCTGCCAGGTGTAGCCATCCAGCGGCACCACCGCGGCCGAAGAGACACTGGCTGTGGTAGCTGCCTGCGTCCCCACGCTACACAACGGCAGGGTATTGCTCGTCAGTGACCAACGCAAGGCAGGCAGCAGTTGTCTTAAAAGGGAGCACCACAAGCTTATGGACAAGCAACTTTTTGGACTGCTGGTAGACTATCATGCTCACCATCATCTCTCAAATCCTCTCTCCAGCACAGCTAAAGCCCCTACACCTTGTGTCTGCTCTGGCAGTACAAGCAGGAGGGTCAATTTTTATTTCTCCTGGTTGTTTCTCTCCAGTGAAACATACATTGGTGCCATGAGAAAGACACCAGCAAGGTTATAATGCCAAAAGCTTTCTATTTTCTGTTCCATTGCAGCAGAGAGCATGACTCCCCACCTGCATGGCCAGCTTGCCATGGACTAGGTCTCATTAGCAAATTTCATCACCAATATTCATGAGGGGTCACCCAGGGTGCTAAAGGAGTCATTTCTGAAGAGCAGAACACAAGAGCTGCCCAGACCCCAGGAAATCACACCTATTGCTCCCAGATGAAAGCACCTCAGGACGCAGTGAATTCTAACGCACTGATGTGACCAGTCCCCCCCAAAATCAACCTTTGTAGACTTTGACATTTCAATATCCTTAACTCATCCCAGAGAGGCACCAAGCACCCTGAGCAGCATGGACCCCATGCAGGACAGCAGTCCCCAGGGGCTCAGCAGCACCTTCAAGCTTGATGCCATCTGTGCACACTGGAGGACTCAGCCACCTGGTTCCAAGGGGCTCAAAACTTCACAATATTTGGTCCTAAGCGGGTAAGAAGGAATCACAGAGATGTGGCCAAATGTTCTCTGAAGGAGAACTGTGTGTGGTTCCTCACTCTTGCCCAGCCTCAGAGGTGAGGTACTTCCACATATGAGCAGGTCCCGTGACTGGTCCCATGGGGCCGTAACAAATCCCCCGCTTTTACTCAGGTTGAGCAAGCTGATAAGCACTGCCCTTGAGGACATCTGTGGGCATCCAAAACAGCACCTAGGCATGGGAGTTATCCTTGGCACTGCCTTGGTGGGTGTCCAGAACACCCCAGCTCACACGCTGCTGCCCAGCCGAACCCAGCAGATCTTGCTGGGAATCATTTTAAGGGTCCCCAAAGCAAAGCTTTCTCAGGCAAAACCAGATTTTCAGCAGCCCTGTACCGTGTCTCCCCATCTCTGCACCTACAGTGGGCTGATGATGCAGAAACAGCCCCCTCAGGACTCTGGCATGCTGCCTCTGGCAGGACCCAGGATGCTGCCCTATCCCACCACCTCAAATACCAGCAGGTCCTTCCATACCCCCTATAACATAGCACCCCCATCCCCTCAAAAAGAAAAAGTCTGCTCCAACACCCAGCCTGCCTCTCCTGTAAACTCAGCGAGCCAAGCTGGACTTCAGCTTCCCCTCACCTGGGAGTATTTGGCTCTTTGTGTCCCGTGGGTGCCTTGGTTGGCCCTCTGTTTGGGATCGTAGGGCACCTGTGTGAGATCCGAGGTCTGCAAAGAGCATGGAGAGCTTGCAGATGTCTCCTGGCTTTGCTGCAACCCCCCCGGGGAAAACTCAAACTCTTTGGGAAAATGTGCTGTGTCACTGGTGAGGGATGCATCAGATGGGATGGGACAGGATGGGATGGGACGGGATGGGGATATTGTCCCACTCTATCACAAAATCCCTGAGCTACAGTACACCTTCTAGCCGGGAACCTCAGCAAGATGGCTCTGCCTGCATTGCCCCTCCAGGCTGCCGGCCCCCTTCATGTCGGGGGGGACCCCACTTAAATCCAGTCAGGACGCAGCAGCCCCTGCACTTCTGGGATCAGCTTTTTTCTGCTGCTTGGGGTTTTTTGGTGCTGCTGCTCATCACGCTGGGGAGAGAACGATCCTCCCCTGACCTGTGTTCCCATCATCCGCTTTACTGTGTGTTTTACGCAGACAGAGGCAATGATTTTAATGTCCCAGTGAACAAGCTGTCGGGATGCATCAGCCTCAAAGGGCAAGCTTCTGCGATGGCTTCTCCTCCCAGGCGCTGCCCAGGCAAGGAAAACCCATTCCAGCTCTACACACATACATACACACACGCCATGCGTGTGCCACCGGTTCCCGTTATTTTCCAGCCTTTTAAGAAAACACCCTTCAGAACCCCACTCCTCGAGGCGGGGAGGTGATGAACCCAAGGTGGGGGGCCATGGGTGAGCGGTGCTGGGATGGCACGGCCGCCGGGCAGGCAGGGCGGGCAGCCCTGCGGGCAGGAGCCGGTGTGATGTGATGGGACCTGAGCGCTCTGAAGCCGTCAAGAGTCTCGGCAGAGATGAGCTGAGAAAAGCCATGAGCAGAGCTGACGTCTGCCCCCTGGGTGGATACCTAATGAGCGGAGACATTGTCCATTTTGGGGAGACGAGGTAAAGTTAAAAGATTTCTGAGCTGACACCTGGCAGCCTCCATCGGTATTTCTGGTGAAACAGCACGGGAAGGAGAACAGAGACAGGGGGCCAAAACTAGCCCCCCCCAGGCTCTGCAGCTGTGGGTAAGTGGGATGGGGATGGTGCTGGCATCTCAGCATCTCATCTCCGCTGCCTGGAACTCCCCTCTAGGTGATTTTCTGGCACGTTCGAAGGGAAGCTGGTGCTTTCCGAGAGCCGCCCTACCGGGAGCATCCCCAGGGGGATTACGGTGCGGTTCCAGGCAGCCCCATGCCTGCCACACAGGCAGTAGCACAGGGAGAGCACATTCACGGGTCCAGCATCACGCCAGACCTCTTCTTGCCCGAGACCTGGGCACAGACAAAGGCTCCCCTGTCCCATGGTTCCCACAGCCTGGGAGCAGGATGGCACTTGGCAAAGCCCCGGCCCCCAGCATCACCCGGCAGCCCCCCCGTGGCACTTCCACAAACCTAGTTCAGTCAGTCCCTATAAACCCAGAGTCTGTAAGCCCACTTGTCATCAGCTTTTCCCTAACTTACCTCAAGCCTCTTTGTTACCCACCACCTTCAAACAGCACCTGGTGACGAGACAGGAGCAATGAAGCAGAAAAGGGGAGTGCTCCGTATCACCCCAATCACCTCCTGGTTTTCTCCTCCGGAGTACCTGCCTCTAAAAGTGCTTGTGAGCTGGCAAACCTCCTCCCATTTCCCCTCAAAGCCCTGTCAGGCATGTCACGGGTTCACCTGGGAAAGCCTGCACCAGGATGCTTTCCTCCACACCTGCCCACCTGCTTTCCCAAAGGCCAAGGAGGTTTTACAAGGCAATCATCTCCTTGGAAGGAGGGGTCCTCCAGCATCCTCAAGGCTTTCTACCTGCCTACAATAGCTTAAAAAACTCGCCATGGCTCTGCACAATTTTCATCAGCTCCAATGACAAATGCCCTCAGGTTTAAACCACATCGCAAGCGGGATTTTCACCCACGTAGCTCTGGGGTTTTTTGCTCCTTTCTGACAGATACAGCCAGAAATGCCCAATCTGGGGTGCAAACCCACAGCTGGCTTTGCCTGGGACGCCCAGGAGTGGGGACAGCAGTTGGACTCTGGTCACTCCTCCCCGGCAGCCGCTGACCTGCTGGGCTCAAGCAGATGGAGCGGCCGCAAATCCCCCGGTAAGCCAGGGAAGGGGACTAATCTCCCAGAGGACAAATCGGTTGGTGAGGAGGAGAAGCTCAGCGTTTTGCCTTTTCCTCCCTCTTCTGGCAAACCCCAGCAGCATCCAGCGCGTTCCAGAGGGGAGCCCAGCACGCCCTAGAGTAGAGGAGGCAGAGCCGGGCATTTGGGTACCCAGTGGAGAACTGGTTTTGGAACAAGCAGATATTCCATTTAGGTGACAGCAAGCTAAGCCATAAGTGCCCTACCCAAGGAGACACAGCGGATGGTGTCTCCTTGGGGAAGATCACATCTGGTGCATTTTTAAAACTTCCACAGTGCTCCTCAACCACGAAGGGCTGAGGCTTTGCCGCCCACAAGAAGCCCTTGGTGGTCTTAGGAAGCCTTAGGAGCAGCCACTGGGATGAGACAGACCATCTGCAATGGAATCCCTGGTCCTTCCTCGCCTTTGGGGAACGACGGGGATTAGTTCGATTGGAGTGGGCTAGTTTAGGCCCTCAGGATGGGATTTGGAGAGCCAAACCTTGACGTCATTAAAAGGATTAGTGGTGACGTAACGTGCCGATGTCAAAACATTCAAGCCAGAGCCAAGGCCTGGCAGCAGATGCCACCAGCAGCTGCCTGGGACATCACCCATTGCTAAGCCCACCTGATGCCTTTCAGAATGGCCCAGAAGACCTCAGAGCAGAAGTCAGTCCAAGGGCCTGCACAGCCTGGTCCTGCTCCTGGGGCCATTCACAAGCAGCTGACCCCCCCAAATTCATTTTCCTTCTGCTCCAGAGGCAATCAAAAGCAAGGAGGTCAGCAAATTTGGTGCCATCCTCTGTTCTCATGTGGTGTTCTTTTCTTTTCCATCCTTTCCTTACCATTGCCCCTCTTCCCTTGCTTAAGGGCTGGCAAAACCACTCCTGCATGCTTGCAAAGAAGAAATGTCTCACCAGATATTGTCAGCTCTACTCACAA
This sequence comes from Arenaria interpres, assembly GCA_013399435.1. Lineage (NCBI taxonomy): Eukaryota > Metazoa > Chordata > Aves > Charadriiformes > Scolopacidae > Arenaria > Arenaria interpres. The sequence continues at coordinate 8,368 of VXAK01016135.1, read as the reverse complement.
AACTCTGGGGTATTTTCTAGCCACGGCAGGGAGAGCAGTCGACGACAGCTCTCATAAATGCTCAAAAGGAGGAACCTGCAACCTAGAGCAAGGACAGAGACCGTACAGGCTGAGATGCATGGCATCTGGGCACGGTTTGCACCCTGGTCCCCTGACAGAGGAGTGTGGATGGTCGGCAGAACCTGGTAAGGCCCCAGCCAAGGTGTGACACACTTCATCACAGCACAGCAATGGTTCTGTCACCCGCATGGGGAGCCAGACCCCCGGCACAGAGCCCACGTGCAAGGAAATGTCCCAGGAGAGAGAGGGTGAGCTATCGTTCTCTTCCTGGGGACCACGGCCACCCAAGCTGTGCAGTAAAACAGGTATCTTCAGGTCCTTCATTTGTCCATCCCCTGCAATCCATTGGTGTCCAAACTCCCCCAGAGGGGTAACATGTTTTCCAGGTGGGGAAACTGACACAGACCAGTGAGGTGTCTGAAGAGGTCTCTCCAGGTGGATATTTCAGCAGACACTGAAAGGCCAAGAGTGCTACCCAAGCCTCCCAGAAAAAAACCCACAACCAACCAGCCCTGAGGAGAGGCGAGGGGCTTGCCAGGCCTGTCCCGGGTACATCAGCCGTCCGGTCACCGGAGAGCCTGCAGTAAAACATCCTGACCACGTTCTTGGCAGTGGGGTCCCCTTGCCCGAGTGGCAGTCACCAATCCTGGGCATCCCCAACGCACTCTCCTCTCCTGACACAAAGCATCCAACACAGCCAGATGGGGAGGATCTCCCCCAGTGCTATGAGATGTCAGAAACACCTGGATTTTTCCCTCTGGCTTTGGGTTTTGCAGATTCTCAAGATTCCCAAGGTGCGTTTCATGGAGTGACCCATGGGCAACCACAGCACAGTGGGGCGGCCAACCTGCCCGCCTCGTCACGGGGAAGGGCTTTGTTTCACAGACAACCTGGGGTCTCCTTTCTAGACCTCCCCAAAACATCGCCTTCATGTTATCAGTAAAATAAAAGCCTTTAAATAGTGGATCATTTCTACGTTTGAAGGAAGGCTGGAGACGCAGAGCAAATTGGGTTGTGAGATTCTGGAGGTCTCTGGTCCAGCTTCTGCCCCAAGGAAGGTCACTCCAGAGCCAGATTAGGCTGCCTGGCATGAAATAATTTCACCTCAATTTTTTTTTCCAAGCCCTCTGTTTTCTGTCTGCACACCAGAAGGGACTCTCCCAGGGGCCTTCCCAAAACACACAAAAGGGAGGAGAGGTTTGCTTCAGGCACTGGAAACCTGATGCCCTCATCCACTGCCATGGCCAAAAATCCTCGGTCTTATCATTTCAGGAGCACAATGAGCAGCGGGGACCTCACCATAGATCATCCAGGGTAAGAGGGTATGGAGCAGTCACCCAACATCCCTCAAGCAGCACAGAGCTGGTCTGGCCTGGCTTTGGGTCAAGCCAGCATCATGCCTGGAGTCCCCTGGGCAGCCCTGGACCTGCCAAGGGGCCATTTCTGCTTCATTACCACCGGGGCCGATCCCCTGTGCGGGGTGACGCGAGGCACATCTGGCAGGGTAGGAAGGTGACAGTGCAGCCCCCTGGGCAGCTCTCACCCTGCAGGCAAAAGGGACAAGAGTCAGGCTGTGCTGGGGTGAGAGCATCCTCCAAACAACACGCCCCGACACAGTGCAAGGCACTTGGGTGGCCAGCAGCAAGCCCCCCCCCCTCCAAAAATCCTCACAAGGGTGATGGAGCAAAGATGTCACAACAGGAGGTGTGCAACCGTGATGTGAGGGGACCTGGGGGGCAGAGCCCACATCATGGGTGTGTTTGCAACAAGAGAGAAGGTTTCAGGGTTTCAAGGTTTCAAGGCAGAGACCCCCAGCAGCACTCCCGGCTGTGGGTCAGTGTGTCTGTGTGTCCTGTGTCCATGCGATGTTCACTACGAACAATTTTTTGGGGGGGGGGGGGGGGGAGCGCCAAACCACGCACAGAGCAAAGCCACCCCTCGTGGATGAGAAACCCCTCCACAAGCAGCAGCTCAGCTGCTAACATCAGGAGTAAGCAGAGCATTTCCCACCTTCACTTGCAGCAGCACATCGCTTACATCTCCAAATGCATTGCTTCAGTTTATTATCATTTAGTGGCTTTTAAGGAAAGACCCTGCTCCCTTCCCACCCCGAGCCCAGTGTGGACAGGCTGCGCTGGTGCTGGTCACGCCTTCTGTGCCCACCACAGCGGGTCCCCACCCCGAGGCCACCCGCAAAGGCACTTCAGCATTATGCTGGAGATGCCATCGCCCCAATTCCCCCAGCACAAGACGGCCCTAGCGGTGCTGAGAAGCAGCTAAGCCTGGAGCCAGCAGACCTGGGACCTCCACAGCACTTGTGTTTTCAGGAAACCATCACCTTGGGCTGTGAAAGTTTGGACAAGAGGGTTTACTCCTTGGTGGCAGGGATGCATGAGTCATCTTCCAGCATCGCCCTTGAAACCCAGCCAAAAAAGCTTTTACTCAAAGCAGCCAGCAATAGGACACCAGATGTGGAGCTCCAGAATTAACCCCTTCCTGGGACAGTCCAGCTGGTTGCCCTTGCATGTTGACCCTCTGTCTCCTCCAGTCGATGCTGGGTTTCCCCAATAATGTGCACCCACCAAACTTTGCGGGCACGGCACCAATGCTCCTCTGCCAAGGCCAGGGGGAGGACGTGCCACGAGACCCTGGTGATGGGCTGCTGCTGGAAACACATTCTCCCCAGTTGGGCAATGGCATCTCTCTTCTGCGTGTCTCATCACAAAGCCTGCCCAGCAAAACAGGCCAGAATTTGGGGTTCAGCAAAGGGAAGAAGCAACTGAAAAAATAAGGTGGGAAATTTGAAGCGTTACGTTTCACCATTTTCAGAGGAAAGCTTTTGATTTTTGGACTCCTGAGGGCTAGCTTCATTTAGGAAATTGCTGACTATCCCGAGCTCCTGTAAAGGGCTCCCCATGGATGGGGTGTGCTGAGTCTCCACAGACCTCCCAAAAACGGGGGAACCTGCCTGCGGGAAAATCCCATATTCCCTCCTCAACTGAAAAACACCCTCTTGGGGACACTCAAAGGAGCGACCTACTCTCTTAAACAGAGCTTTTCTTCATTCTGGCTTTCCCACAAGCAGTCAGAGAGGTGCTAGCACCCAGCTTGCCTGCCAACCTAAGGAAACATGGAGGTGTTTCCACATTGCTGCACCGCGATGGGGCGGGAATGTGAAGGATGCCCCCATCCCTGCCCCGGGTACCACTGCCCCGGGGCTGGGAGCAAAGGGCCCACCCTGGGGACACGAACATTCTCCCTCAGCCTGACACGCATCTCCAGCATCTCTGAAGCTAGAAGGGAGAGGAGGCAGGGGTTATATTTGTACCCAACTAACCTGGGCTGGAGCCTCCCACTGCAGCCCCGTGGACCCGGGGGTCAGGCAGCACAGGGGCAAAGCATCGCTCAACCCACCCCAGCCGTGTCTGGGACTGGTGGCCCTGCCCTGGATTTCACTGCAGAGCTACACCTCCTTGGCCATCATTTAAAGCGAGCTCAGACAGGGGTTTCCCTCACATTCTCCCAGAGGCTGCTGTGGAAGTGCTCCTAGAAAGCATGGAACAGGTCACAGAGATTTTGGGTGCCGCCTTCACCTCCCGGAGGGCTCTCCATCCCCAGGCTGCCTGCTTGTAGCCGGAGACAGTCTGCACTAGATGCTGCTATCCGTGCCCTCCACCCTCAGGCACCATCTCCCGAGCTCCCCCCACGACTGTGGCACACAGCAGTGTCCGACGCACCTCCCACCGGGACCACCTGCTCCCTTGCCCCCGCATCCCCTGGGATGTGCGGACGCTGTCTCCTCTTGCGAGGACAGAGAGCGTGCACGTCGCGCAGCTGCAGGCCAGGAGAGCCTGGGACACCCGGCTTCACCCCCTATCCCCGGGACCGCGGGAGCCCCTGGGGCACCACGGCCCCCCCCCAGGCTGCCCCATCTGCCCCAGGCTCACCGTGCTGCGCCAAGGGGGGGGATGCCCTGCGGCGTGGGGCTCTGTGCCATTCCTGGGGGGCCACGCAGCGTCCATCCACACTGGGGAGGGGATGCTCTGCAGCACGCTGGCTGTCGGGGGACGCCGCACAGGGCTGGGCTGCTGCAAGGAGGGTGGCACGGGCCTCCCTCTCCCCAGGACGGGTCATCAAGGCCTCACCCAGACCCTGGGGGGACTTGCTGGAAGGGGCTGGGCAATAAATGCTGCTTGCTGCCCCGGGGGTCCATACGCAAATAAATCTACCCCTCTTGACCCAGCTCCATGTGGTGGAGGCGAAGGGCTCCAGTAGGGGAAGGGGAGCAACTCCAGGGCAGGGCACGCTGTGCTCCCTGGGGGGCACGTGCTGATGAACCAGCCCAATTTCGGAGGAAGGACAGAAAAGTCCCGGCTGGGGAAACTGGCTCCCAGCAGATCATTTGCGCAACTGCAGTGGAAGCTTGGAAACGTGTGCTCCAGAAACAGGGCCTGGGCCTCCTTCCTCCCCCCCGGCAGCGATGCTGAGGCTGCGCCCGCCCCGGCCGGGTGCTGCTTGGTGGGGGCCTGGCCACCAGCACACCTGGAGCTGGGGCTCAGCAACGCCCGCTAGACTGACAGCAGCAGGACCCCGCAGGATGCTCCCACCCAAAAGCCACCCACCACCTGAAAGCCAGCCGGCCAGGGCTCGCCCGCACAGCATCCCATCACCAGCCCCCCCCCCCGCACCTCCCCCCGCACCAGCAGATGGGGGGGCTTGGCGAATCACCTCCCTTGGGGACCCCTCGTTTGCGGTCCCAGGGCCACGGGGCCAGCGCCCGGGGGCTTGTTTCGTCGAGTCAAGCAGCACCGCGGGCCGGGCGTGCGGGACGGGAAAGTCTCGGCAGCCCCGCGGAGACGCGCTCCCGGGGAAGCGGGAGAGCACGGGGGTGAGCCCCTCGGGACGGGGACGCGGGGGG
>VXAK01016134.1:22621-45633 GCA_013399435.1 Arenaria interpres | reverse complement strand
CATAGCTTTCCAGCAGCACAGTAGCTTCCAACTCGTCCTGTTTGCTGCCCATGCTGCGTGCATTGGTGTAGAGGCACTTCAGCTGGGCTGTTGGCTGTGCTGCCTTCTTAGGGGAATACCCTCTGGAGTGTCTGTCAGGTGTTTCTCTGTGCACTGCTTCTGCCACAGGAGCTGCTGGCACATCACCATAAGACTTTGACTGTAGTGAAGGGTCACCAGCTTGGCTCAGGGAGCCAGGCTGAAGGGCCTTGCTAGGACCCTGTCCCTCCAACCCTGGTGTGGTATTATTTCTACTGGACCTGTGTTTAACCCCCTCCCCCTTCGAGCCTAGGTTAAAGCCCTTTCAGCAAGCCCTGCCAACTCACATGCCAGTATCTTTCTCCCCCTCTGAGATAGCTGTACTCATTCTGTTGCTAGCAGACCTGGTGCCATATAAAATTCACCGAGATCAAAAAACCCAACATTTCATTGGTGGCACCAGTTTCTGAGCCACTTGTTAATTGTTCATGTCTTTTTAGTTCTCTCAGTATTCCTACCTGCAACTAAGGGTATTGATGAAAAAATTATCTGTGCCCCTGATCCCTCAACCAGTTTCCCCAGTGTCATAAAGTTCTTTTTGATTGTTTTTAAATTTCCGGTATTGACCTTGTCGCTTCCCACATGCATAATTACTAAGGGATAGTAGTCAGAGGGCTGTATGAGACTAGGCAGCCTTCTGGTTACATCTCTGACGCGGGCCCCAGGGAGGCAGCAGAGTTCCCTGTGGGAAGGATCTGGTGGACATGTGGGGCCCTCTGTTCCCTTCAGAAGGGAGTGACCAATAACAATTACCCTCCTCTTTTTTTTTAGGGTAGAGGTTCTGATGCGAGGGGGGGACTGATTTGCTGATCTTAACTTCTCCATCTTCAACTACAATTAAGGACACATCGCAGAAACATTTTGGTAAAATGAGAAAGCCAAACATTAGAGTTAGTTGAGAATTAGGGATTCTCAAACATTTTGACCAAAATGTACTTGCTGTTCAAGAATTACCAACTTTTCCAAATACGAACCATGTCTGCATTCTGCCGTATACTATGAGGGCTTAATCCTTCAGCAGTCAAAGCTGGACACATGCCAAAGCAAATACCCCTCTTTTGGCCTGTTCTGCTTATTTTTCTTCCAACGGAGCCTGTAGCCAGGGGAACAGAGTGATGCATATCACAGTCTCACCCCATATACCTACACCAGGTGCTACAAAAAAATTCCTCTACTTCTTCCTGTACCATTTTAAATGAGGCTATAAACAGTCAGAGCCAATCTGCCAGCAGCAAAGTTAGGCTCTTATGGAACGACTGGAGCCAACGTTGGCCAATGCATTCACCACGCTCCTCGTCCATCCATCTTCCCCAATACTGGGTTGTAGCAGTAATGCTCTCTCTGCTTTGCGGACATCATATAGGCCAAAGAGTCCTCAATTTCTCATGGGGATAGAAGAGGTAACAGGGCCGCATTACCTCAACCAACAACTCTTTCTGAAATAGCAGATAGCCCCTGTAGTGTTCCCCCTGTTCCTAAGGAATAACCTCCCCCTGCTAGTTCAACCATTTCTCTAGTTGAAGAAAAAAAAGTGAGGACTGGAGGAACTGAATCTGGACGGTGCTGTGTAATATGTGAGTAATTCAAAACTCTGCGGGGAAAAAAAGTAAGCCAATCAAAAGTCAGTCACCTCTGTGCCAGGGAAGACCATGGAATAGATCCTCCCAGAAGCTATGCTAAAGCACACAGAGCACAGGGAGGCGATGGCCACAGTCAGCATGGCTTCACCAAGGGCAAGTCCTGCCTGACCAACCTGATGGCCTTCTATGACGGAGTGAATACATCAGAAGACAAGGGAAAAGCTACAGATCATCTGGACTTCCGTAAGGCCTTTGACATGGTCCCCCCCAATATCCTTCTGTCTAAACTGGAAAGATAAGGCTTTGATGGGTGGACTGTTTGGTAGATGAGAAATTGGTTGGATGGTTACATCAAGAGGGTAGTGGTCAACAGCTCAATGTCCAGATGGAGATAGGTGACAAGTGGTGTCCATCAGGGGTCTGTACTGAGATGAGTACTGTTCAATATTTTCATCAATAACACAGTGGGATCGAGAACACCCTCACTCAGTTTGCACATGATACCAAGCTGAGGCATGTAGCTGACACACCTGAGGGATGGAATCCCATCCAGAGGGACCTGGACAGGCTTGAGAAGTGGAACNAACACCTCTCCCGTGAGGAAAGGCTGAAAGAGTTGGGTTGTTCAGTCTGGAGAAGAGAAGGCTCCGGGAAGACCTTACTGAGGCCTTTCAATACTTAAAGAGGGCTTATAAGAAAGAAGGGGACAAACCTTCTACCAGGGCCTCTTGTGATAGGACAAGGGGGAACAGTTTTAAACTAAACGAGGGGAGGATTTAGACTGGACAGAAGGAAGAATTTTTTACAATGAGGGTGGTGAAACACTGGAGCAGGTTGCCCAGAGAGGTGGCAGATGCCCCATCCCTGGAAACATTCAAGGTCAGGTTGGACGGGGCTCTGAGCAACCTCATGTAGTTGAAGATGTCCCTGCTCGTTGCAGGGAGGTTGGACTAGATGACCTTTAAATGTCCCTTCCAACTCAAACTATTCTATGATTCTATGAAAATTAAGAAAGTGAAGGAATATTACTATAACTTTAGGAATATCCTCTGCATATATATTCTTATCCACATTTGAGTTACATACACTTTTTTCAAAATACATAATTAAAGATCTTGCAAAAGATGTTACAGAGCAGCAGAATAATTTTGTATAATATTGTTATAATCCACACTATTTATTTAGAGCTTGCTATTTATAATGGAGAACATAGACAGTCCAGTAATTTGAATTTATTATTCAACTACTATTAAAATAATTGAGGTACTTCTTATATATCTGCAGTCCACTCTACTAAAACAAATGAGTATTTATAACATGTTTTGTAACATGTTCACAAATCACCACTGAATGAAATAGTTTCAGGGAAGTGCTTTTCTTTGTTTTTAACTTTCAGACTGTTCCACTGATTGACGGGACATCTAGCATGCCTGTTCAATCTTATTGAAAGCCAAGGTATATAGGATAACTATCACCAGATAGGTGCTGTGATTTTTAAAGGATTAAAATAAGGTGAAATCTGAAATCTATTATTTCCTCATATTATGTAGACCTGTAAAAAGCTTACACATCTATAGTGTCTAGAACTTATGGTAATGTGTAACTGAACTATTGACAACACAACATAACTGCGTTTTCTTGAAGAAATCTGCCAGCGAAAGATAACACATGCACCAGCATGGCAGATGTGTAAATACTTCTTTTGCATTTAGAACATGCTTTTATTTATATCAGCTGTCACTATGTTCATCAGTCTCAATGCTACTGAGAGATGAGGATATCCCTCATTCTGATTTATTAAAAATACTCAGTGAAAAAAATAATTTTCAGTATCTACCTAACTTAATGACCCTGGAATATGTTCACTATGTACTTCCTTGTTTCAGTAGATTTTCTGTCCCGTGGCTGTCATTATATTCTCTCTGCTGAGAACACTAAGTTGCCTCGTCTATCATTCACTGGACAACGTTTTTAAATAAAGATATTGCACGTACCCAATGCCTGACTCAGAACTGTTTTATTTTTATTGAAAATTTGATTATGAAAACTTGATTAAATATGTGAACTTGCACAAGACACTCTGCTCAACAAAAGATAACTCTCAACTGAAGCATAAGCTCAAGACTGTTTAAGTGTATTTACTGAGTTATTTTTATACAATATAGAAGCAGTTAGGGCACTGGGGATAAAAAAGTGGCAAGAAATAACATTAAAATGGCTGAAAAAAATTTGATATGTACACAGTAGATTATTTTGAGGTGGAGTAGTTGCAATGATTGTAAATAAACTCTTGTAAGCAAACTAAATTTAGAGTAGTCCAAAATTCCATTCATTCCCTTCATATTACTTTACTCAAGCTTTTAAATAATGATAAACAAAAGACTAACAACTTCTAGCATCTATTCAGCACTGCTCTCAGAACATCAGTATATTGTGGTTTTACCCCGACAATTAAATTGGTATGGATATTTAGAAAGTAGTACAACACTAAAGGACAAACAAAACATCAGATTAACAAGATGGGATCTCATCTTGTTCTGATGTGAAGTTAACACGTTACCTGTGCAATACGGTGTTAGCCTCTTTCACTAAAGCACTTTGCATTCATTCATAGGGATCTGTGTACAAGTGCAGCAACATCTGTTAATACTTTCTGCTTCTCTTCATTTACACACAAAATTAAATTAAAAAACCAACCACTTACTTGCTTTTCCCTTTGTATACTGTAGCATAGGATCCCTCTCCTAGTTTTTCCAGTTTTTCATATGAGTCCGCTTTTCCAAACTTGGGGCTTGTAGGCTAAACAAAATAAAGAAAGATGACCTTTCAGCATGTATTGCACCCACAACATCAACTGCTTTGACTCAGCCTTTAGAGATCAAATGTCATTATCAAAACTCATAGATCTGCATGGTTCCAGCAGCCAACAATAAATAAATTAAAAAAAAATTAATAGCAGAGCTAACGAAACAATGTAACAGACTACTCAAATAAAACATCATTCAGCACCCCAGATATTGGTTATCAATTTCAACCATACGCTTGCATCACTGGAACTATCAAAAGGATTTTTTTCTTCATCAAGGAGACATTTCCAGTTTATTTTTTACATGTATCACTTCATACAGGGAAAAAGATCATCAGCAACTAAGCCATCTTATTTTTGTTAAGAGATCTAAGCAACAGTCTTAAACTGCCCTACAAAATCAGATAAAAAGAGCTGCTTAACTTTTATTTTTATTTTTAGACCCAAAAACATTGCTCTAAGTAGTCAATCTCCCAGCATATCAACCACTGTTCAGGTAGTGGTGAAAATACCACAGGAAACCATCTTTGATCAGAGTATCTTGATCCTGAATTATGTTTACAGTCTTCAGATTGTGGATATACTCACATCATAACTTTCATGGCATGTTCTTGCAGCATAGCTGATGAAGTCCCGTAGCCTTAATATCTGCAGCCTGAGTAAGAAGCCTAAAACTGAACCAAGCCAAACAGTAATTCTTGCTCAAAGGGCCAGACAGCTCAACTAGCCTTCGTGACTGACTGGTACTTGCCCCACTTTTACACAGTCCTTACAGAGATCAGTAGAAAACTGCAAAACCAGAAATTCACCTGACATTAAAACTTTCCAATGAAGTTCTTGGAAAATGTTTGAATTTTTTGAAGCGCATCCTGTTTTCGCACATTTCCTCACATTCCAGTTGTCTGGAAGGAAAGAGCTTTTTTTATTTTTCCCCAAAGACCAGAAAGACACTGCAAAAAACTGACCTCGGCATTATCTACATATATTTTAGAGTGCAGTGCTCAGATGTCCTGTACATAAACCAAACAAAAAAGTATAGAGCACAAACTTTGGAGGGGCAGCATTCATGCTTAAATCACATACAGGGACTGATTTCTTAGTACTCTGGTTCTAACACTACAAAGAAAAGCAGCCAAGCTAATCCAGCATGTTTAGGGTTGAATTCAACTGGCAGACTCTAAGCCACGTGCAGCTGCACACAGCCTACACTCCCATTTAAGATCTTATGCCTGATTTACAAAAAGTTCTCAAGTTTCAGTTTTTTTAAAGGAGACAAACATTACAATACAGGACACATTTGAGTGTAAATTCCTTTAAAAACATGGTCAAAAAGCTTTAAATCAACAGAGCCTAGAAATTACTCCGTTTTAAACAGACAAGAGCATCCTAGGCAAGGTGTCTCATACATCTCCACTACACCCATTTTACCATTAGGCAGAAAATAAAAAAAACTTCTCTTTACTCAACTATTCTCCATTTGTCCATAATTCTGGCACTTTGGCCTTTATCCTCTTTTTGAGACTAACATCCTAGCCTTCCATGAATGATATCAGGATGTACACATTTATATTTGAAAAGTGGAGCCCTTCCATTTCCCTTCAATGCACAGAGCAATCTATTATTTTGCTATCCAATTCCTAAATATAAATAAACTGAAGAAAGTACGTCATATGGCAACTCTCAGATCTTTTTCCTCTTACATTATTTGGACTACTTCATTATAGATAAGGCAGCAATATTCTCGGCTCCCAAACTCTGCCTAAAAAGCCATTCTGCCTGGTTAGAAACAAATTGATTTTTTATATTTGTTTTTAATCACAGTTTTACTACAGATGTCACTAATAGAGGTGACTAAAATATTGATTCAAGTAGCCTCTCCTTTAAGTATCCAATTATGGACAAATTCAACATTATAGAACTATAGGAAAAAATTGTTTAGATGTTTAACTGTCTCCCATGTAATGAGGAGGGATAGCAAAGTATTCCCGGAATGGCAGGCTGTAGCGAACACCCAGTGAGTAGCTTTGTTTGGAGTGGAAATACTGCCCCAGTTAACAGTGAATAGTTCACTGTTGGCTTCCTCATACAGCAAGGAGGGAAAAGGACAGGGTTTATACATCTGTTTCACATTCATTCCTATTTTCACACTGAGATTTACTTTTCTTTTGTACCACTGGAAACCATAATATAAAGGTCAGAACTTATAATGCCTTAAGATCTTCACAGGAAACAGGATGCCTTTAATCCATTACCACACAATAAATCATCAACAGTAATTATTCCCACGGCCTCATGGTCATTTCTCCATACCACCGCTGCCAGAAGCACAGATTTAAGGTCATGCCTTTTGACTCATTCTCCTACTGGAAGGTGCTGCATCCTCACTGAGAACAGGCAAAAAGCTAAGAGCTTGCATTGGCAGGACCATGAGCTCCCCCCTGACTGTCCAAAAGAGGTGCTGGTTTCAACTGTCTTGTCCTCGGGGCCAACCCCACTCCGTGTCCAAAGGCTCCTCCAGGCAGCAGCAAGGCTGACCTGCCCCCCGCCCCAGGCAGCCCAAATCACTTGTCCAGTGCGTGCTCATGCTAGATAAGAGCAGACCAGAAACAACCAGAAAACAACCAGGAACTCAACCCATCAGCCACCGCCTGTCCCAAATGCAATAAAACCACATGGGTGACGTCCTCCTCTTCCCTGGTTACAGCACCTCCGCAGCGGAGCTCAGCCCTACTCCAGCTGCATCACAAGCTGGGATTGCCCATGCTCTCACACTAGTAGATCTTCCTTTGAGGAAATGGACATTATTTTTCCTTGCATTTGTAATCTTAAAAGGCTTATAATTTTTGAAGGTACCTGGTGCAGAACAGCACCTCAGAGGACTTCACAAAAAAAAAAAGTTAAAAATTCTGAGTAAAAAGAAATTCTCAGCAGAAGACTCTGCAAACTAATCTGCATGAAATTTCTTAATGAAACACCAAGACAGATCTCACTTAGCACATGCAATTACTTTTGAAAATGAAGGAACAAATTTACTATTTTCCCAATGTTTTCTTATTTTTTTTAAAGATTACATCTCACACATTAATTCAAAGTTATTACAAATTGCTTACGAAGTGTCGTGGTAAGAAGTTCAGACACTTCTTACCTTTGCTTTTATGTCTGGATTATAAAGGAGGTGAAGATTGTCTGAGATAAGTCAAAAATATGAAACTATCCAAAACTCAAGTTTTAAGCTTAAAGGAATCTAAATAAAGGGCTACAGAAGGGATCTAAATAATGTGATTCCACACGACTGCTGAAAATTGTAACCATTTTAGCCCACTTTACTTTATTATTGTACTCCCCCTTTCATATAGCTATTTTTTCAGCTTCATGGCCATGAATTTCGTTCTTTGGATTTCTCCACGTTGGTTCATCTTTTTCAACGCTTTCTGCATAGGAGTTGGTTGACTGAAATACACAGGGAGTGATACATCCCCAGCACACGTCAGATGTACAGTGCTTGCATCAGCCACTGACATATTTCACAAGCAGCAGACTCACAATTAGTTCCCCCATATTTCAGAAAGCTGGTGCAATCCTCCAATTTGACTCAGACAAGACTTCTCAACAGAAAGGAGTAGAAATTGTAGCTGAACACACATATTTTGATAAATGTTTGTTCAAAGCTACTTTTTGAAGAAGTAACATTACAATACTTCTACCATGATTAATTTTCCTTTCTTCTCACTCCTCCTTACTGCTTTTTAACCCTCTAAAATACCAACATAGAATAAATAAAAACATTAAGGTTGGAAAAGACCTTTAAGATCATTGAGTCCAACCATTAACCTAACACTGACAAAACCACCATTAAACCATGTCCCTAAGCATCACAACTACCCGTCTTTTGAACACCTCCAGGGATGGGGACTCAACCACTTCCCTGAGCAGCCCATTCCAAGGCTTAATAACCCTTTCAGAGAAGAAATTTTTCCTAATCTCCAATCTGAACGTCCCCTGGCCATTTCCTCACCTGTTCCTTGGGAGAAGAGACCGACCGCCCCTGGCTACACCCTCCTTTCAGGGAGTTGGAGAGAGCGAGAAGGTCTCCCCTCAGCCTCCTTTTCTCCAGGCTGAACACCCCCAGCTCCCTCAGCCTCTCCTCAGGAGACTTGTTCTCCGAACCCCTCACCAGCTCCATTGCCCTTCTCTGGACCCGCTCCAGCCCCTCAATGTCTTTTTTGTGGTCAGGGGCCCAAAACTGGACACAGCACTCGAGGTGGGGCCTCACCAGTGCCCAGTACAGGGGGATGATCACCTCTCGGGTCCTAGTCACCACGCTGTTCCTGACACAGGCCAGGATGCTGTTGGGCTTCTTGGCCACCTGGGCACACTGCTGGCTCATGTCCAGCCGACAGTCAACAAAAATATGTCACGACATAATGCGACTATGATAAAAGGACAATCTTTGCCATGTCTGAAAACTGATTATTTACTGAATATGTAATGTGTTTTTAGTTAATTAAAGCTTTCAAGTATTTTATATGAAAATAAAATACTTGGATAGAAGTGAAAGAGAGATCTCCTCCCTATGGCCACACAGACTTGTATGTATTGAACATCAGTGGAACTACTTAGGAATATAGGTTGGAATCAGTGGAACATTCATAGGCATAAAGAAGCCTATTACTCAGTGTTAAAGCTTTCTATTTGCTACGAAAAAAGAGCTTTCAAAGTGAATAAAATGATAAAATACCTGTGCATGTGTGACCAAGACTGAACTATTTAATAGGCAAAAAGTTAAATAGGCAATAAACAACCAGTCAGCAAGAAATTGGAACTACTGGAAAGTCACCAAAAAGTGCATTTTCATGCTAGGGAGAAATCTTTCAGAGAACTCAAATGAGAAAGATAGATGAATTACTAAGAAGGAAGGGAGTAAAGGTCCTTATGCCTTCGAAAAAATGAATATAATTCCAAGTCACTGTGAAAGTCAGCACCGGATTGTGTTATCCCCAAAAGGACATCAGCAACTGGAGTACAGGACAGTGCACATCCTTCTCTTCAGAAAACCCACTAGGAGTTTTACTTGTTTGCCTTTATGCTTCACTTTCCTTGAAAATAGTGTTGGTTAAGGCAGTTTTCTTATTATTAGCCCACATTTTCCCCAGTGCAAGATTAGCCTAAGAGCACCACTGAGCACAGCAAGTGAGCATCTTTAGCAGCACGGCTTACAGTAACCAAGGTTAGATATTTTTTTCCCTCTGGTTAAGGAAATACAGATCATAGTAACAGGGATAGAAAGAGCATGCCAAAATACTGAATACAGAAATAGGAGCAGCTAGTATTTCAAACTGACATGAGTATTAAAAGTAACAGGGAGAAAAAGTTTTAAATATATTTTTTTTTAAAAAACTGCAGGGTATTAAACTTCAATATAAAACTGTCCTCAAGGGGAAAATACTATGTTCATAGGACCACCGAAATTTATTGAAAGTCAAAACTAAAGATCTGTTTTGTTATATGCCTCCAAAGAAATAAATTAATTGCTAGAAAATCTTGAAAGTAAAAGGGAGGCCAAGAGGCCTAAATGAGATTAAATTACAAGAACTAAAGATATTTATTTTTTTTAATGAAACTACATTTTGTCTTCTTTGACACAATGGTAAAGCTTCTTTTACAGAACCATATGCAAGTTTCACAGTAATTAGTCCCCCTTCTTAAAGTTTATCCTATGTACAGTAACATCAATTTGATAACATTTTTCTTTCTTATTTCAACCTTGTAATTTGGGCTGTATTCTAGGGCAATGTTCAAGGGATACAAAGATATTCAAGAATCCGAATCGAACATTAATCTGAGCTGTACTGAGCTGATCCTGACCTTGCTGCTGGCATCTTTCACATGCTGGCACAAGCTAAGAGCAACCTGAGCAACAGCAACGACACAGTTCTCTGTGAAAGGCCTGGATGCAGTTTTAAAGCTGTTTACTCGCTCTCCAGGCTACTAAAGCACAGGAGCTGGACACATTTTATCTGCCTTTTCATCTAAAGGGTATCCTCCAGGTTACGATACTTAAAGCTTCCCTTGTGCCAGAAAAGGAAAATACGGTCTCTACACTGGACTTTGAAATTTTTTTACCTTGAGAATAAGCATTGACCAGGAAGGACGCAGTCACCCTTGTCATTAATAGGTTCCTAGAACTGGAGAAGGTTACATACACCTGAATAGGAAGACAGGCGAGCGCGGCACACAAAGCGTTCAGGCAGACAGAAAGTCCTGAAAAAGGTTTTAGTATTTTAGCTTAAAACTTAAGTTTTAGACAAAATTCTGACTTTATTGTCTGCTCTAAAGTTAGATTTCTTATACAATTGATTTACAACATGTTAATGGGATCAGTTCATGCTTTTTCCTTATACTTCTTTGGAGGAAAGTAGCACATAACAGGACTGAAAATTAATAGAAGTTGCAGAAACAGAAGGGAGGCTGCTCTCCCAAAAAGAGTAGAGAGCAAATTCAGTAAAGTGTTGATTATCCAATTATTTTTATCTGAATGAATATTCTACCTTTATGTGAGTTGGTACAAGATCAGTGTTTTGCTGCATTTAGTTTTTTAAAAGTAACTGGAAGGTAGTACATATACCTTAGCATGACACTTGAATCCATTGCCATGGATCTTAAGCCAATGAACTGATGTGCACTGACACGACTAAATCTTGACCAGATGGCTAGCTTATAAAACTTGCAATACTCTCTTCACATACTGTGCAGAAGTACTATTTTAGTGTATAAAATGTGTACACTGAATACCATAAAACTTCACTTAGCACTGGACAAAAATAAGGAAGGCCACATGCGTAAAGAGGATGAATCTCAAATACAACTTGCAGAGAATTAGAGTCAAACCATCTTCCAAAGCCAGTGTTACTTTGGAAAGAGTGACACGTGTGGTTTTGAGTTGTGCTTTCTTTATTTTGAACAGTTCATTTTGTCGTTTTACTCTTTGTTCAGTCAGGGAGAAAAGAAAAGCAAGTTCTTCCCCTGGTAGGCAAAAGACTCGGCAAAAGATTTTTAGATAAATAAAGTTAGATAGACCGATGGATAGATATGTACAAACCTATACACATATACATTATGCATAAGCATTTTGTGAAAGTATATACATTACGTACATATACATTCATTTGCACTGGCTCAGAGCAAAGGTCTGCCTAGCCAAATTCCCTTCTTCTAACCAGTTGCAGAGAGGTGAAACACAGGTAGGTGAACACCTACTTCACTACCTCCAAGGTAAGCATGATGTGATAAAAGTATAAGTCTGTTCTGCTGGAAATTTCATTCCATAATAACATCCAATTTCAATGAGCTTAAACAGCTTGGAAATCACACTCATAGATGTTTTCTTATGTTTAAAAGAAGGGGGGAAGAAAATGCAATGCAATGTGACTGGTTTAGACAGCGAGTATGTAAATATCAGGTGGAAAGACTCTAAGACTACAAATAAAGTTTTCTTATAAGAACAAAAAAATAATGTGCCTCTGTCTGTATGCTACAACACACGATTCCTACTGAGTTACAACAAGGTATGACATTAACTGCAGAAAATTACTTCAAGAGCAAATTATTTCTTTTCCAAGTGACAATCTGTGGGCAGGGACATGGAGTTTCAGCTTCACCAAACGTGTGTGTGTGTCATCTCTCTCATTGAATCGTACAGGGTTGGAAGGGACCCCTGGAGATCATCTAGTCCAACCCCCTGCCAGAGCAGGTCCACCCAGAGCAGGTCCCACAGGAACGTGTCCAGAGGGGTTTGAATGTCTCCAGAGAAGGAGACTCCACCATCTCCCTGGGCAGCTGTCTTGGTTTGGCCTCAGACAGCACCGAAGGACCACGGGCAGCTGCTCGCGCAGCCCAGAGCCCCCACTGCCACGTGGCCGGGAGGGGAAAATCGGAAGAAAAAGGCAAAACTCGTGGGTTGAGACAAAGGCAATTTAACAGAACAGCAAAGGGAGCAAGAAACAACAACAACAATAACAGAGGGATAGACAAGCGCGATTGCGATACCGCCACTCGCCCACCGCTCCCTGGACGCCCCCCAACTGCTGAAAAAAGTCCAGCCCCGTCCTCCTGACACCCTCCCTTTAAGTATTTTTAAACATTGATTAGATCCCCCCTCAGTCTTCTCTTCTCCAGACTAAAAAGACCCAAGTCCCTCAGCCTCTCCTCGTAAGGGAGATGCTCCAGGCCCTTAATCATCTTTGTAGCCTCTGCTGTACCCTCTCCAGCAGTTCCCTGCTCTTCTTGAACTGGGGAGCCCAGAACTGGACACAGTGCTCCAGATGGGGTATCACAAGGTGCAGAGCATTTCAAAGGTACAAAAAACACAACATGTATATTATGCCCTCCTCAGAGTATTATTTGGTGATCTTCACCAAATACTGAAGCCGTATCTGCCAGAGAGCTAATAAAGATTCTGAAAATAATCAAAACACAAGCTAATGCCCCAAGGCATTCTAAACAAGGTCTTTCATGTCACATCTTGAAAAATGTTTTTTCTGAGACAAATAAGGGACCTTTACCTGAGCTGAAGCAGTGACACAGATACTGCAAGCCTCAGCTATGTACCTTCTGTAAGACATCAGTTCCCCACCTGATCGCTACAGAGGACTTTAAACGGGAAGAGGCTAAAGGAAGCCTATCTCTAATTCAGTCCCTCTACTCATCAAGCACAGAAAGTGCAAACTGAAGTGTAGCATACTTCTATTAGAGTATCTTAAAATAAAGCTTAAAGAAAGCAGTCTCAAAACTGAAAGACAACTACACAACTGTAGCCAGTATGACCCAGAGGGCACAGCATGCTCCAGGATATCTACAGAAAGTGAAATGCCCCTTCAGACTGGTATAATCTACAGAGCAGAAGAATTTCCAGAGAATCAGGTTATAGCTAAATGAGAGAGAATATACAACAGCCCTCTGACATGGAAGAAAAAGAAGTAATGATCATAGGAGGAAGCCGCAAGGGTATCTGCTGCACAACATCAGAACTGGTAAAAAATGAAATCCAAAACCCCTTGTCAATTGAAGTGTGATTCAAAACCAGAGAATGACAAATTCCTGCAACTAACCACACAGACATACCCTCAATGAAACCTGCACCAGAACACCCCCTGCCTGAGGTAACAGGCTGCGGAGGCAGGAGGCTGGATGGTATCTCTGCTGGGGTGTCTGAACTGCGGTGTGCTGGGCAGGGGCAGGTGTGGCCCGTGGTCAGCAGAGGACCAACACCACCTTTTGCTGTGAAATCCTGCTCTTCCCTGTTCACTGACATGAACACTGACATTATTCCACACATTATTCCTTGCCAGGTGCTCTTTGGATCACTCCGTGTGAGGAAGAGTCACAGATGACTAACAATACCTCCAAGCAGAAGGAAGAACTGAGTTTACCGAATAAAGCTATAAAAATCAGGGGGAATTACAGGAAGGTGAGAAACAAGAATTGTATTTCAGGAAATTCTTTAACACATGAGAAGTCCCCAGCAAGTCCCTGTGAGTCAGCACAGAAGAATGTAGAAGAATGTGTGGTTTGGCCTGAGACAAACCACGGGCAGCAGCGGCTCCCTCCTCTCCGACCCCCACCCCCCTGGCCCTAAGGGCAGAATTAGAAGAAAAAAAAGGCAAAACTCATGAGTTGGGACAAAGGCAGTTTAACAGAACAGCAAAGGGAACAAGAAAACAACAGCAGTAACACTGCAAGAGCAATGTACAACCACCATTACAATACCACCGCTCACCAAACGCAGCCAGGACCAGGACGCCCCAGCCTGGGGTGACCTCCTCTGCCTCCCCCTCCTCCGGCAGCTCTCCCAGGGGATGGGATGCCTGTGTCCCTGCTAGAGCCTGGGGAGAATTAACCCTGTCCCTCCTGGAACCAGGACAGAGAAGATCAATATCAATTGACGGTATCAATACAGGCTGGGGGATGAAGGAAGGCATTGAGAGAAGCCCTACCGAGAAGAACTTCAGGATACTGGTGGATGAGAAGCTGAACATGATCAACAATGTGCGCTCACAGCCCAGAAAGCCAACCACATCCTGGGCTGCATCAAAAGAAGTGTGGCCAGCAGGTCCAGGGAGGCGATTCTGCCCCTCTACTCTGCTCTCCTGAGACCCCACTTGGAGTACTGCATCCAGCTCTGGAGCCCGCAGCACAGGAAAGACATGGACCTCTTGGAGTGAGTCCAGAGGAGGGCCACAAATTCATCACAGGGATGAAACACCTCTCCCGTGAGGAAAGGCTGAAAGAGTTGGGTTGTTCAGTCTGGAGAAGAGAAGGCTCCGGGAAGACCTTACTGAGGCCTTTCAATACTTAAAGAGGGCTTATAAGAAAGAAGGGGACAAACCTTCTACCAGGGCCTCTTGTGATAGGACAAGGGGGAACAGTTTTAAACTAAACGAGGGGAGGATTTAGACTGGACAGAAGGAAGAATTTTTTACAATGAGGGTGGTGAAACACTGGAGCAGGTTGCCCAGAGAGGTGGCAGATGCCCCATCCCTGGAAACATTCAAGGTCAGGTTGGACGGGGCTCTGAGCAACCTCATGTAGTTGAAGATGTCCCTGCTCGTTGCAGGGAGGTTGGACTAGATGACTTTTAAATGTCCTTTCCAACCCAATTCATAGAAGCATAGAATAGTTTACCAAAAGCACATTTTTAGCTAGGGCTCTAACCAGCAGCATACTAGTAGAGGAAGCATTAATATCATTTACATAAGAAAATACTGGGGTGATAGGAGCATTTTTGCTTTCTTTCCAAATAAACAATTCCTTCTTAAGCAAGAAACACGTATCTGGTGTTATTAATGCCACCATTTGGTATGCACGTAGGAGTCAGGACTGTGCACTTACAGAGCTGGGACTGGAGTGCCGCCTGACTTTAGGTGATTCCTTCCCCGCAGATGAAGTTTTGAAGTTAATGCAAGCGTTGTTCTCCGAATGAACCCTCTTCACTTGATTAGTTGGTTTCTCAAACGGATCAAAACTACTCTGCGTCCTCTGAACCCGGACTTTTTTATCCTCAGGAATTGTATCCAGAGGTTTGATCATTGAATCCATTCCCTGGCAGTTCCGTGTAGACATCTTTGTGACACATATCTGAAAGGAAAAAACAGCATTCATTGACTCTAACTGCTTTAAAGTCTGTGTCAATCCATACCTCAGCCAGCATCAAAAAAAGGCATTGGACTTCATAAGCATCCATTATCTATTTCTACATTAAAATTGCGAACAACATGTGCATTTTACATAGGGATGCATTTTACATAGAGGACACACACCACAGTCATAACAATCAAAAGCCTATCTCTGTACGGTGTACTAAAGGATCCTGAAAAAGAAGACAAAAGAGGAACATACATGAAATTCACAAATTTGTAATTTCTTGTTCAGCGTGTTCCTAGAAAAATGCCGCTTCACTTCTCCAATAGCCACCAATATCCGCAAGCAGTATCGATTTTCATTTGCTTAAAACTGGATGAGACTAAACTTAAATAAATGATCATAGTTTGTGTGTGCACTTCGGTGCTGGCCTGCCGAGGATCCGATACCAGCGCATTATTGCATTTTTAAATAATGCTTATAGAGTGGTGGTGCTATTATTATCACCACGTGTCTCAGAAAATCAAATCGGTAAATCAATTCCCAGGCACTGAAACGTGAAACTGCAGCTTAATGGCACACTAAAGCACAGAAGTTCAGTTCTTTGTTACAGTGAGGTATGACTCTGCCAAGCCCTGGGGACTGCGACTGCTGATCGAGCTACCAAAATACACTATTGCTAGTCCAAAAGAACCAAATGAGCCGAACAGTGCGTTTGGGTACTCCAGTCATGTACGTTTATGTTTTTAATTTTAATACATTCCAACATATAAGACATTTGCTGAAATCACAGTTGGTGGGGAGTTGTGTTTGAGGCCTCAGCTTCTGTTTTCACCCAGACTCAACTTGGGAAGAAAAGAAATCATTTTAGCTCCCAGGCTGCAGGGAAAAGCTATGAACGTGATACAAGCAGACCCAAGAAACTCCTTGAATCATAAGGCAAATCAAAATAATCTACAATGTACTTTTTCCAAGATATTTGCAAAGATATTTAAGGACAGACAGTGTTAATTTACTGTCAACCGTGCTGTTCACACACATACAATTGAAGAAGCATAATGTTCCATTTAAGCACCTACAATCCAAACATTTTTGAAAACTTGCTGTCATAAAATAGTTAACATGAAAACAATAGAAAGAAATACTATTACAATTTAATCAGGACTCTTCTCCCATAACTCAAAGTATCTCCAATACAAACTTCTCCAATAAATTATTCTTTGCCATTTCCCCTGAGGAATTCTGTGCTTTGAAATCCAACTAATCTCAATTGTTTCTAGAAATACAGAGTGACTATGTCTTATGTTTTTGATGTTTTGTGGTTTTGATGATACCCTGTAACCGTAGATCAAAAATTTCCTTTGTACGTTAAGAATTTAAAGTACGCTTCCAGCACAGGAAGCGTTCACCACCGTTCACCACCAAGTCAACTCTAATGACAGGTATTCTTCGCATTGTAAACCAGGCTTTAGAAGGGTTCACATTTCTTCTGATTAAACTGGTTTCTCCAAGACTAAAACCTAACCAACTTAACTGCAGCGCCTTTCCTGCCAGAGCAGGCGATGGATTCATTCATCACTTCTCTCTCACCTGTATCAATCGTTCCCTAACAGAAATAAAACATGCTCTCCAGGTGAACACTGACCTCAATGAACAGAGCCAACAGAACTAAGCTTATGCTGTTGTTGAAGGGTATACATTTCCAATCCGTCTACCATGCCCATAAAACTCTGAAGAGAAACAATATTTAAGCTGTTGGTTTACATTCTGACTTTTATAGGCCAAGTCCAACTTTGCGCTGAAACTCTGCCCTCTGATACCTCAAAGGCGCAGGTCTAAAACATCAGCGCTGAGCACTGGCTGTAAATTCAAAACAACACAGCTTAAGGTTGCAGTAGACTCATTGGTAGTTCCAGGTTTCCCTCCCCCAGCAAAAGCTGGGCTACCACAAGGGCCTGGCTCTTGCCCCTGGGCAGTGGGTACCTGACCTGCCACTCCTGGGCTCCAGCCAAGCTAGAACCTACACTGTAGTGACCTACCATGCAAAAATTCAACGGTCTATCTCCACATCTTGGAGATCTTCCTGTGCATGGAATTGATCTTAGATATCACTGGGATGACCCCATCATTTTCAGGAACTGTATAGATTTGAAGTTTTCTATTACAGTAATTCAGCCTTTTAAGTATCATTTTTCCCTTGTACTGTATAGCAAAAGTAATGTGTATAAATTTCAGCCTCTCAAATGAGGCTGAAATACTTAACATCAGAAGCTCTTAGAGCTGTAAACCACTGTCTACCACCTGGTAGTTCCTTGCTGGTAGTCAGGAGATATCTACCCCACCTTCTTAGTTCCAGCTTTCTTTTCGCATGAGAGTAACTGCCATTATCCAGCTAAAGAACAGTATTCATCACAAAGGAGACAGGTTCATTTTCAGCCTCTTTTAGAGGCTCCCATGGGATCCGCTGGGCAAACCAGAATTTTCTTCTAAGGCCATTCTGTCACATGTAAGACAGGATCTTTCCTTTTATCCCATTTCACCTGTTTTATCTGCATAAGCCATAGGTTCTCCAGCATGGGGCCTATTCTTTGGGTAACCCTACATGCAGTCACTCTCATGCACTCCAACAAAGATGACAAAGTCGTCCAGAAAGTAGTGCAAACTATCTCCTGCCAGTGCAGCCTCAAGACTGGATGATTTTGTTGAATATCTGCTTTAGCTACAGTTACCAGAACAAAAAACAAAATTAACAAGTGTAAGAGCTCGCAACATACAGAAAGTCAATCCACATGATTCAACACCCCTTCTTGCCCTTGCTCTATAAATCTATGTAACGCTGTACTTAAAACAGTGGAGCCAGGGCATTCATTGAGATGCTGTAAATGCCACTACAGCCTAAAACCAGTGCTACACGAAGATGTGATTGATGGCATCTTAAATATTACATGTACTTACCCCAAATGTCTGTAGAGACAATAGAGGTGATATCTTGGCTTGTCATGCAAGATGACAATTACACTTTACAAAATGCAATCAAGAGAAAGAGGAGGCAATAACTTTTCAGTATGAATGCGATATCCATTTAAAGAAACTTCTATCTAGCAAACAACATGAACCATTAAGAAGTTTTAATTACTGTTTCTTTAAGAGAAGTCCTCATACAAATAAACATTAAGGTATGTCAACACTTCAGTGATTCTTCCCCTTCAGGATTTACCACCATGATTTGGTACTTCTCCCACCACAAACTACATTCAAAGTATAACTTTCAGAAGTATAAACTACTTCAGAAACTGTTAGCCTGTTAAAACTGGTGCAATGAAATCACAGTTATCACTTTCAGAAGAGGTATTTCTACCAGCAGATCTCATAACTATGGGGAGCAGAGAAATGGGACCTTCGTTTATGCTTTCTCTCTTTATAGGAAACAGGATTTTAAAATAGGCCAATCAACTTAATACATTTAACAACTAGAGATTATTACAAGTGGAACAGGCAATACACCAAAAAAAAACCAATTTTTCCCATAAAAATTACTGCTGAAGTTAAGAGACTGAAATCACAAGAAGTGCATTTTTGTTCTATGCATAAAGTCCACAATAAGCCCCATTAAACAAACAAAAATCAGTATAACCATTCATGGAATGTTTTCTAAATCAAGATGTCTCTTTGAATCACCTTATAATCACTTCAAGCAATACTGCATTTGGGATTAATGGATTAATGTTAAACAAAAAGAACTGGTTTATTGTGATACAGATTCAAGGGAAGATTTTTTTTCGCTTCATCACTGTCGGAAAAATTATGAGGTTCCAAACAAAACAGATTCTTAGTACTAGAGGTTGCTGGATTAACTAATTTACTGTTTAAATTAATGTATCATTTAAAGAGTAAGAGCGATCAGTAAAACCAGGTAAGTAATTTATAGTCCTTATGGTTCATGAATTTTGAAACAGTCATGAATGTCCCCTGAATTAATCACCTGTTAGGGTACTGAGTAAAAGATAAGCTGTTCCATGTCAGTGGAGTTTATTCATATGAATAAAGATATCCTCAATAACAAAGAACAATCAACTTTGGCACGAAGGACCAGACATCCTAACCCACAGAAGAAAAAAAAAAACTTAAAAATGTTTGCACGGTGTAAAGACATACTACTCTGAAGCTCATCACATCTTTTAGGAAGATACATTATACCTGGGTTTTAATTCCTCCATGTAACTTCCTACAAATCTTTACATCCAGTACCTATGGACTTACGTAAAACACTATAATACTGTCATCTATCTTCTGCTTCCTATTGCTCATTGCCACTGTGTACACCCTTGGAAAAAGTGATTTGTTGGGTAAATACCAGGGCAAACATCCAAAATTCTTACCAAAAAATCAGACCAAAACACCCAAATTGCCCACTTGTACTGTTTCAAACGAAGTAGTATGAAAAGACCTGAAACAGGGAAACCCAGTATCTAGCACCCACGATGCAAAAATAAGCAAACTACTTGAGGCAAGGAAGTCACTTATCCTCCAAAAGAATCCATTTTTTCTGTTTATAATAATGCTCCTGCCACTATCACAAGCAGAAACTGGGAGCACTAATTAATTTTGTAAAGCACTTGGACTTTTTTAAGTGAAATTTTATGAGGATATAGATTATAATTTTTAGAGCCAAAGCCTTCTGGAAGGTAGCACAACAGAGAATAAGACTTAACACTTGCATTTAGCTGACAGATGTATAAAGAAAAAACCATAAATGGCCAAGTGACTGCTAACCCAACAGCTGAACTGCTGAGAGTACAAGGCCAGCATTAATTTTTACTGAAAAAAATCCCATCTGGGTATGAGTTTTCATTACCTTTTATAAGCACGTTACTTTCTATCTAGCCTTGGTACCATGGCAATTGAGAACTACACAAGTAATCTGCAGATTCTGGCAGCACTGGAATTTGACATTTGCTACTTATAAAACACAATTTGGGAATGTTCTGGAGTATTATAAGCAGTTTTGTTCAAAATAAAAACGCAACTGTCTGGAGAATCATTCTCTTTGGAGAACAAAGCGGTAGGGCAGCTCACTCTTTTTATAACCACAGGTCTTGTCCGCCGCATCGCAGCCCAGCTGGTAGCACTCTCCGTCTCCCCTGAGAAGAGGAGGTCAGGAAAAGACTGCTGCACCCACAAGCAAAAACATGAACAGGCTGAGAAGAGAGTTCAGCTGGTGAGAAAGCTACAATACCGGAAAAGATCAAGGAAGAGTAAGTGATGAGATAAGGGAGCGAATAAAATTGTGAGGGAGGAAGTAGAGCGTGTAATGCTGCACACCATCTCCAGCGAGTTCATACCAGAACTACCAGTGCTACCAGGCCCCAATTTGAACGAGGTCCTTCAACACTCGCCCTTCCCTGTCATCATCGGCACCAGCTCTTGGGTTTGAACATTTGATGGGCACAGCTAAAAAGAGCAGCAAGAGAACTTGAGTAAGACAGAAAAAGAAAATGGGGAAAAAAAACGAGGACAAGAAACAGAGTAATGGTCACACAAGGAAGGAAGATGTGAGGAAGGAAAAAAATTATAAAAAACCAGACATTTTGTTTCCTGCCCTGACGGCCTGTGGTTTCTCTCTGGCAACTTCCAAGGGTTGTAACAGGCTCAATTGTGTCCTATATTATATTCTTGGGTATTATTTGTTCAGCTCTATTTGGATGCAGAGATTGCTAGTGATGCTATTTATGAACTATCAGAAGCAACTGAAAACAGAGCTTGGAGACTGAAAATGGTATCCAGGGATACGGTATGCTCCTTGCTGTACCCAGCACAAACTTACTCATGTATCTCCCACAGCCCATCTCAGAGGCACGCTCCAAAAATGGCTGTTTCATTTCTGAAGTCAAAGATGATATCAGAAACATAGAAACATAGAATTGTCTAGGTTGGAAGGGACCTTTAAGATCATCCAGTCCAACCATCAACCCAACTCTAACTAACAAAAAAACCATCACTAAACCATGTCACTAAGCACTATGTCAATCCGTCTTCTAAATACCTCCAGGGATGGTGCCTCAACCACTTCCCTGGGCAGCCCATTCCATGGCTTAATACATTAGCCTACATTTCAGTGTAAAAATTTTTCCAAAACTTGAGGCCGTTTCCTCTTGTCCCATGGCCTGTTGCTTGGGAGAAGAGACTGACCCCTGCTTCTCTACAACTTCATTTCAGTTGTTGCAGAGAGCGAGAAGGTCTCCCCTCAGCCTCCTTTTCTCCAGACTGAACACCCCCAGCTCCCTCAGCCTCTCCTCATGAGACTTGTGCTCCAGACCCCTCACCAGCTCCTTTGCCCTTCTCTGGACTCGCTCCAGCCCCTCAATGTCTTTTTTGTGGTCAGGGGCCCAAAACTGGACACAGCACTTGAGGTGAGGCCTCACCAGTGCCCAGTACAGGGGGATGATCACCTCCCGGGTCCTGCTGGCCACGCTGTTCCTGACACAGGCCAGGATGCTGGTGGCCTTCTTGGCCACCTGGGCACACTGCTGGCTCATGTTCAGCCCACAGCCCACCAACACCCCCAGGTCCTTCTCTGCCAGGCAGCTCCAGCCACTCTGCCCCCAGCCTGTAGCGCTGCAGGGGGTTGGTGTGACCCAAGGGCAGGACCCGGCACTTGGCCTTGTTGAACCTCATCCCATTGGCCTCAGCCCATCCATCCAGCCTGTCCAGGTCCCTCTGCAAAGCCTCTCTACCCTCCAGCAGGTCGACACTGCCACCCAACTTGGTGTAGTCTGCGAACTTACTGAGGGTGCACTCGATCCCCTCCTCCAGATTATACCAACTGTCCAGATGTTAAACCAACTGTCTTTGTCATACAGAAGAAGGCAAATATAAAAAGGTCACTGAAGTGCCAGATGGAAGAACTGGAAGCTCTGACATTAATTCTCTGTGTTTTGTCTGAAACACTGAACACAATGAGCAGAGTAAATGTCTGTACTGAATTGCTGAGTGAGAACTCTCACACAAAGGCCAACTGATCAGATTTGTAGTAGGAATGCCAAGATCATACAAATCTGAAATGAAGTTTAAACACCTGAATAAAGTTTTATACTGGAAGTTATTATGGGCAGTGTTTACACAGCTCTTTCCTCTCCTTCTCCTCCCTGCTCCAACAAACCTGCCATGTAACACATATTTATTCTGCTAAATTAATAACTAAAATTTAGCATAATTACTGAGTCACACACAATGTTGGGAGTCAGGAATTGCTGCACACGATTGCATGTCCCTTAGACTTGGCAAGGTGGAGCTGAGCACTTCTAACGCAGGGGTGTTGATTCCCAGGAGGATAGGGAAGCCCTACAGAGGGACCTAGATAGATTGGATCATTGGGCCAATATCAATTGTATGAGCTTCAACAAGACCAAGTG
>VXAK01016134.1:1842-22210 GCA_013399435.1 Arenaria interpres | reverse complement strand
GAGAGGGAATGGCTTCAAGCTCCAACAGGGTAGGTTTAGACTGAACATTAGGAAGGCATTTTTCACAGAGAGAGTGGTCGGGCATTGGAATAGGCTGCCCAGGGAGGGGGTTGAGTCACCATCCCTGGATGTGTTTAAGGGACATTTAGATGCGGTACTGAGGGATATGGTGTAGGGGATGACTTTGTAGAGTAGGGTAGATGGTTGGACTCAATGATCCCAAGGGTCTCTTCCAACCTAGACGATTCTATGATTCTAAAATTAATACTTTTTTTTCTGTTCATAGCACAGTTTAACTCAGAAAAATGAGTTTTTAGTCCATTAAAGTTGATGTTCCTCTTGTCACAGGGAAAATGGTCTGATTTTTAAGAGAACCCAGGTTAGACCTTAGGCATATAAAAGCCTATGTACGTGCTTAAAAAAAAACTACAACTGTTCTGCAACAACAGGCATCAGGAATTGTCACCTAAGGACAGGGTCTCAGGTAAAGGTCACACAGAAGTCCTGAAAGCCTGTAACATACATTAAAAGAGACAGAAAGTCAACAGAGCTGATCTAAAGGTCGGGTTTGCTCTATTTCTGTACTTATGCCCCAAAATACAATAAATGTGTTAGTATTAAAACCTAGCAAATAAATTCTCCCTTTTAGCTGCATGACGCTCAGGTTTGCCACAAAGCAGTATACAATATGGCATTCTAGCTTTTCCTGCAATTACAACCAGGCTGCTGCTTCCATTAACATGGTTCAAGATTTGCTGCATCGAAAAGAAGGAGGGTCTTTCCTGCAGCAAACCAAGCAGGAGGGGAGAGGAGCGGATCAGCAGAGGTGTCGGCGTGGGAGAGGTGGCTTCCAGCGCTGGGCGCAAGCCAGCGACTCCTTGGTAACCAGCAGAGCAGCGGAGAAAGTTTCTGAACATCAACACTCACCCATGAAATTGTGAGAGGTGGTTTCTATACTCTTTTACTTAGTTACCCATTTGTATCTGTTGTCTATCCTTTTCTGTAACCATATGAACAGCATTTAAAAATAAAGATTAAAAAACCATTTTCAGTCCCTTTCCCATATTGGCCTCCTGCTCCAACAGATGGCTACATGTGCCAGTGTGAGTTTATACAGTTTTCTTTCCATAAGTGCATTAATTAGTAGTTTTGTATGAACATTATATTGTCTTTGAGTTTACAGGTTTATAATTTTATTCTATCCTCCAACACCTCCCCCGACCATGAAGTTTTCAACGGCACATCCATAAACACAATGTCTTCCCACTGCCATGTTCAAGTGTGAGAAATCTTGAGAGACTTGACAGCAAGCCCATTCTTGCTAAATTCTGAGGCTGTCAGTAAGGTTTTTAAGAAAATAAATGGTAAACTCTTTGACTTGAAAATAGCTTCTACCTAGTTCCTTTAGGCTCCTTTCCTACCTTAGCAAGTCTCTTGATTCTTTTACAGGTATCAAGTACATCTGTTGCAAAACCAAAAAAAAAAAGATTTTTTTTCTTCTACAAGCAGGCACTGCAACAAAAATACTGCTATTGGTCTGATCTGGTCCTGAGATTGATAGTTTAAGAATTAAATCCAACCACTCAATTAAGAAGTGAATTTCTATCTGGTAAGCCTGAAGTTAGGTGAAAGCAATGACACTTGATAAGACGAACCAGAGAGTTTGTCTCAGAACGATAGTTTAAGAACTCAAGACCAACCTTCATACATATGCTGAAGAGCACTTTTCTTATAAAACGAAGATGAAGGGGTCAGGTTACACAATCATCTGTGCAAAATATGTGCATTTGCAGACTTAAGAGTTTTACAAGTATTTTTTGTCAGGTATGACAACTACCTTTATTGCACTGAAGCAGCGTGTTGTACCGCCCTTTACCAATTAATGGGAGTCTCACATTGTCTTCAGCAGATTCTTAAGAAGTGTTTCCTGAGAAATAATTACAGACTAGAATGATACATTAGTTTGGCTTTTCTTCCTTCATTCAGACCAATTCCTTCATTAAAAAAAAAAGCCACAAAGATTTTCTTACTTCATTCCCTTCCCTCTTTTTTGCATTTAATCCTCTTTCCTTTCCTTCCTTCTTTTCCAATATTCCTTTTTTAGCAGAAGCTAGAGGAAAAACTAGGTATTGAGATTACTTTATTTATTTCGTTCTGCTCACACATTTCAAAGTTTCATTCCAGTACCAAGAAAGGAATCTCTCTTGCTCTTAGATGCTTCACCCCTGAGGTCAACAACCCTACAGCCTGAGAAATGCAGCTTCCAAGGCTGATCAATGTCACAAGGAAAGACAAGATCTCTGAGCAATTCTAGATATGCTCCCTTACATATTATCTTCCAAACCACTGAGTTTGACAAGATACCCTCTATCAAATCAGCACAGTATAAAGGTATAGACAGAAAAAGAGCTTCAACGTTATCATATTCTCTTATGCGAGTACTCTTCAGAGGTTTGAATAACCTATATTCCAAGGCAGTCTCCCAGAAATCTTAGTAACAACCATACACAATCTTTCTGCCATTGTTTTCTATCATGGAAGTTTGAGGGTTCAGACAAGGATGACAAGTCTAGCTTCATAAACAATTAAATGAAGTGAGTAGTCGTCTGTGTTTGGATCCCATGTACACCTGACTTGTTGTTAGCTTGTTCTTTTTCCTTTTTTTTATTTTTCCTCAGGTAAATGACCTGGCTACAGAATTCTACAAAAGTTGAAATAAAAGTCTTAAAGGAATTTTCTAACAGCTACTGCAGGTTTGTTGGACCCACAGTAGCACAACAGCTTTCAAAGCAAAAAGGTGTAAGAAAGCATAACGAAGCTTACTTTGCAGTACATAATGTGCTACACTGGAAAAAAATGGCAGAACCCCTGCAAACATACCATGCCCCATAATTCAGAATTTTGTCAGGGGGCGTAATGAAAATTCTAGCATCTAAAATTATTCAGAATATGAAGAAAAACACTCCAGTATATCTTTTCTTGCAAAGACACATGAAACTTAAAATGGAGAGGTTTCAAACTGATAGTGGAAAGAGCTAATTATAAGGACAACAATAATTTTATAAGAATTATCTGAACAGCATAGACATAATGTTCAATTTTCAAAAAGCTAGGTATTTCAAGAGAGAAGTGAAAATCACTGCTGCTGCTTTGATGCATTCAAGCAAAAACATGTGCTGCTGCAGACTTATGACTGTGCTCAAATCAATTCTAAAGACAAAGCTGTGACAGTATGAAACAGTCAAGCCTTCTGCAGTTGGTGGCAATTTGTGCATTCAAAGCTGTAAGTTCATCTCTCATGAACCACTTTCAATGAACAACAGATCCCAAGAATCAAACTAGTCAAAAATCACATCTATCATTAAACTCAGAATATCAATGAGAAGCCCTCCACCCTCACAGCATATTACATTTCCTATGAAAATATTTCACAAAACTGAGACTGATTGCAGATATTTTGCACAGCTTTTCCTGCACAGCTACCTACCAGCAGTATAATCACATTTTATAATTATATAATTTTATGTATCTATCTGGACTACTTTGTCCAATACAGGGAATTCCTTGTCAGTGTGAAAGTTATGGATGGTGGTTCCAGCACTTTCCCAGGCAGCAGCAAAAGCAATCACATCCATCACTAAGCTGTGGAACTTTCCAAGACAAATCTTCTGCACAACATTAAAATAAAATTTCTATGGGCAATATTTATCAACGGAATCCATTTGTTCATTAAAATCCCCACTATTTACAGGGAACTCTGGACAAGCATAATTTTACACATATTCTCTACAGGCTTAAATACATTTTCTTTGCACTCACAGAAAGATTTAATAAACTGGTAGAGGACATACCCAAACTTACTAAGATTGTAGACCAAAAAGCATCAGAAATGAATTAAATTAAGGTAAGCTTTCACAATATATAAACAGGCATTATGCTTTTTACTAGTGCTTTTATTTTCTCACTGCTACCTCGGCAACATTTGGTATTTTCCTCTTCA
Organism: Arenaria interpres; assembly: GCA_013399435.1. Taxonomy (NCBI): domain Eukaryota; kingdom Metazoa; phylum Chordata; class Aves; order Charadriiformes; family Scolopacidae; genus Arenaria; species Arenaria interpres. The sequence continues at coordinate 18,210 of VXAK01016134.1, read as the reverse complement.
TGTAAGTTGTATACAATTTAATATTAAATCATAAACATTCCACACACCAGAACTGAAATACAACTAACATGAATCCTATACAACTCCCAGGACAGAAGGATACAGACTTCCTGGTCTCAAAATTGGAAACTAATGGATTCGATGGGTGGACCACTCAGTGGATAAAGGAGCTGGCTGGATGGCGCACTCAAATGGTTGAGCCATTGCTCAATGTCTGATTGGCGGCCAGTGACGAATGGTGTTCCTCAGGGGTCCGTACTGGGACCAGTGCTGTTCAACATCTTTTGGATGTTTGTTGGAGACATGGACAGTGGGATAGAGTGCACCCTCAGCAAGTTTGCCGATGACACCAAACTCGGTGGTGCAGTCAACACACTGGAGGGAAGAGATGCCATCCAGAGGGACGTGGACAGGCTTGAGTGGTGGGCCGGTGTGAATCTCATGAAGTTCAACATGGCCAAGTGCAAGGTCCTGCACCTGGGTCATGGCAATCCCAGGCACAAATACAGGCTGGGCCGAGAATGGCTAGAAAGCACCCCTGAGGAGAAGGACTTGGGGGTGTCGGTGGATGAGAAGCTCAACATGAGCCGGCAATGTGCACTGGCAGCCCAGAAAGCAAACCGCATCCTGGGCTGCATCAAGAGAAGCATGGCCAGCAGGTCACGGGACGTGATTCTGCCCCTCTACTCTGTGCTCAAGAGACCCCACCTGGAGCACTGTGTCCAGCTCTGGAGTCCTCAGCACAGGAAGGACATGGACCTGTTGGAATGGGTCCAGCAGAGGGCCACAAAGATGATCAGAGGGATGGAGCACCTCTCCTGTGAGGACAGGCTGAGAGAGCTGGGGTTGTACAGCCTGGAGAAGAGAAGGCTCCAGGGAGACCTTATAGCGGCCTTTCAATATCTGCAGGGAGCCTACAGGAGAGCCGGAGAGGGACTCTTTGTCAGGAAGTGTAGTGAAAGGACAAGGGGCAACAGTTTTAAATTGGAAGAAGGGAGATTTAGATTAGATATCAGGAAGAACTTCTTTGCTGTGAGGGTGGTGAGACCCTGGCCCAGGTTGCCCAGGGAAGCTGTGGCTGCCCCATCCCTGGAGGTGTTCAAGGCCAGGCTGGATGGGGCTCGGAGCAACCTGGTCTGGTGGGAGGTGTCCCTGCCCAGGGCAGGGGGGTTGGAACTCGACGGTCTTTAAGGGCCCTTCCAACTCTGACCATTCTATGATTCTATGACTGGGTCAATAGCCTGCTGGTAGCAGGCTATTGTTTGCTGCTAGCTTAAATTACGTTTCTATAATGTCCAGCTGAGGTTTATCACAAAACTTTTTAAAACAGAAGCTGCATCTGATCTCCTCGTCAGCAGGAGGAGATAGCGAGTTCTACTGTAGCATTAACTTACCAAAATTCTAATAATAATTTGTAAATTTTTTTCAAAACTAAATAAAAGTCTCCAGCCACACTTTTCGCACCATTTCTGACTAGCACACCATCACAGACTGAGACAATTAACAGATAAAAATGCCTGCTTCTGCATTGTCTGAGGACCAGTCCAGAACTGATATAGGAACTTCAGAGAAAGCACATCCACTGACAAATACGATAAACAATAGATCAGGATCAGAATGCTACTTCAGCTGACCAGTAATAGAAGGAAAAGCCCAAAAGTTATTTTTACAGAGGCAAAATGCTTTGTTTATGCTGTTGATTCAAAAATCTTACAATACAAAATCACCTCCCTGAATTTAACACCCAGCACTACACTAAATTGCTATTTCACTTCTTGCTTTTTTGCTAAATTGCTAAATACAGAATTATACATAGGCTTATATTAGGAAGTAGAACAAAGATATCAATGAAAAATATGCCACACATGAACAAGATGCATATAATCAATAATGCTGATAATATAAAATAAACTAGTCACAGAAAGGTGTTTACCAAACTATACCAAAGCCCAGAAGTCACCATGCACATGGAAGAAGCACTTTGTGACTGATGGAGCTGCTGCTGGGAGAAGTTGTCCTGACATTAGCATGGTGATAGCAAGATTTTAAAAAATTAGGTCCTTAAGAGTCCGTTCCTTAACTGAGCAACTTTCCATTTACATACCTTCCTGCCATGGCATCAAAAGAGAAAGCCAATCAAAGACGTTGGAAGCCAGTCTGGACTTAACTCTGGGAACCCAAGCTCACAAAACATACTTAAATATTTAATCTGTTCTTCCCAAATTAAGAACACCAGCTACATTTTTCTTTAGTCGGAAACAGGCTTTGGAGTACTGGGATCACACAATCTCTGCATTGTTTCAGTTAATATTTGCTAGGATACTCTCCTTCATTTCAAGGCGGTTTGTAAGCTGTAATTATCATTGTATCAGTATCACAACACGTAGGAAAATTTTAACACTAGTATTATCAAACTCAATTTGCAAACTGTGGATAACACCACCTGACAGCTGAATATTTTTGTGTTGCCGGGACTTCAAAGGGAAATAACCCCAACGTCTGGATCTGCTTGGCAGCTCCTGTCACCTTTAAGGTGCCCATCTACCCTCCACAAACACAGAGAAGTCACCGAGCATCCCAGCCTGAAACCCCACCAGCCCCGGGCCGAGCGCTCGCACACGCTCTTGCCCGAGCAAACTCCTCGTGACCATGTAGGTCAGGCCAGGCCAGTGTACCCAAACGTGCGTGGGGCAATCACCTCAGCGGCAGCTGGCAAGGATTTCCCTTAAAGGACTTCCCCCTCTTACCCCTGGCAGCTGGAGCCCAGAGGAGCTGTGTGACTTGCTCCCACAGTTCCTACACCAGCTACCCCCTGGGATCGATCAGGCACATTGGCACTGCGGTCTAGTCACAGAACCAAGGAATTGTCTAGGTTGGAAGGGATCTTTAAGATCATCAAGTCCAACCATTAACCTAACACTGACAAAACCACCATTAAACCATGTCCCCAACCACTGCATCTACCCATCTTTTAAATACCCCCTGGGCTGATAACTCCATCACTTCCCTGGGTAGCATGTTCTCATGTTTGACAACCCTTTTGTCTTAATATCCATCCTAAACCTCCCCTGGCATAAATTAAGGCTGTTTCCTCTTGTCCTATCACCTGTTACTTGGGAAAAGAGACTGACCCCCAACTTTCTACCACCTCCTTTCAGGTAGTTGTAGAGAGCGAGAAGGTCTCCCCTCAGCCTCCTTTTCTCCAGGCTGAACACCCCCAGCTCCCTCATCCTCTTCTCGCAAGACTTGTGCTCCAGACCCCTCACCAGCCTCAATGCCCTTCTCTGGACATGGAAGAGTCATAGGCCCTTTTAATGGTCCTGTCCATTTTCTTGTCTATGGGGTCTCTGGGAGGAACAGGAATTGCCTGCCTGAGACAGAGCACCTACTCGGAGGTCAACTTTTCCAATAGCCCCCACTCAAGCTTACAGTTTGAGGGGAAAACCACTAAAAACTGTGTGTGCATTTGTTTTTAGGGATATTTTTTGTTTGGTTCTGTTTAAGATTTACACAGCAAAACAGCTATAAAGCGATAGTTAGGTGACCATTTTTGTTACAGGACTTCACAGGCTTGCTAACCTCCTCACAGTAAGATGTGACATCGAGGATTTTTAGCATGAGCAGCTCCAACTTTCTGAAGTTCTTTCTGTCTGGAGTCAGAGCCACGAAGAGACTATGGCAAACATCCACTCCTCAGGTAAGCTCTTCTCTCCTGCTGTGACAGACCTCAGCCTCACGAGAGAACTGACCCACACAGAGAAGACCATAATCTTCATAGAGCACTCAGCACTAACCACTTATTGAACTATGTATTTCTTACACTCCCATCTCCATTCTTAACTTTTGGGCACATTTTCCATATTGTATGTCATTTTTTCCCTCTAGTTAATTTGGGATCTGTGTTTAACTAAATATTACCGTAAGGAATATTATATAGCAATAAAAAAACCTCTAAAACACTGTTGATTTCTTAAACTTAGAAAACTAAAATGGGAGAACTCCAGAAACAGTAGTAGCACAGTGAACAGAAATTATGGTTTTACACTTCCGGAGAAAAAAAGCTGGCAGAAGCAACAACTTTCATGTATATATGTAGGTGAAGAAATATCACTGAGAAATACCCTAATTTAAAATTTGCTTTAAAAAATTCCTAAAAAATGCCAAAGAGTTTCTGGACTTTGATTCCTTGTACAACCTGAGAGCAAACACAAATGGCTGGATTACTCCTATGCATTAAACAATGGTAAATGCACTGAAGGTTTGCAATTTATTAATAGGTATGAGAGCATAAGCAAAGGAAAACTTCCATAAAAATGCTTACGGCTAAAACAATTATTGTAATAGAAACATTCAAGGTTATTCTTGACCAAAAAAAAGGATCTCTACTTTCTGAGACGAAACTATGCAAATTAAGTGAAACAGCCCACTTCACATGATTTACATTGCAGTTCCTATAGTGTCACACATTTAGAAAATATGTTTTTTTTAGTAAGGAACTACAGCAAAATAATAATAAAACCTTCAGAAAATAATTGAGGTAGGACCAAATCTTCCCCCTTTAATCGTATTAGTGACTAAAATGAAAACCCCCTTAATTGGCAAGTACAGAAAAAGTAAACAGGAATTGCTGTCAAACTAGTTATTTGATCCTATATTAACATATGTCTGGTCTCTTCTCAGAATCTAATTCACATACTGCATAAACACACTCCTCTAGAAATAAAATCCTCTGCTTTTACACTTAACCAGTAATAGCAAAAAACGTATTTCATCTCTCTACCATTACTACCACAGTTGGTTTCTTTAAAACGCTAGAAGATGGTGAAATACATCTTTTGTTCAGTTCCCCTGTATTTCTGTTGAGATTAATCTATGGCTTGATCTACCACTGAAACACACCAGCTGTCAGTTAAATCATCAAAAATAATTCAAATTATTCCATACAATGGCCACATTTTAATCTTTCTGTCTTGTACTAATGATAACTGCTGCTTTTTTCCTCCTCTCTATCCCCTGAATACGCTGCTGCTCTAAGCTTTCATATGGTGAAATTCCACTAAGATCCAAACCACTGCCAGTACACTCCCACATAAGCATTCAAGAATGACTACTTAAAATTACTACCTCACTTTTTTGTTTTATTAAAGACAGTCTGCAAGAGAAATAAAATAATCACAGAGCTTAACAAGGCAAAAGGATATTCCATGATATAGTACGCAATTTTAAAGGATCGTTTCAATTTTATCTTCCACAACCAAGACAATCCGTACCTGATGAAGACATTTATTCAGATCTGGCAAGATGTTACAGACTTGTTAGCGGGGATGAAAAAGTGGCTGATCACGTCTTTCACTCCCTCGTCCCAGAGGGTGTTCAGCCAAGCATATATCGGAAAAAATTGCCCATACTATCCTCTTAATACAATAATATATAAGGCTACTGGAGAGAGAAAAACAAAGCTGTACCAAGAAAAGCATTGGTTTTAAGGCTTCCCCTACCTCTTCCCTGATATTTACAATTCGCAGGCAGCGCTGCCGGGGAGTCTCACCAAGGGGGCTGCCGAGAGGTCTCATGTGGCTTTCCCAGCTTCCCACCACCTCCCTCTGCCTGGATTTTATGCATTCCCGAGAAAACCCACCCTGACATGCACAGAACGAATCCTGCTCAAGTTGGAAGCATGTGATAACTAGGCTTCAGGATGAAACGGGAAACCTCAGCAGGCAATTAATCCCAGACACCTAAACAAGCCCCATCTTACCGTTTTGCTGGTGCCCAGGATCAGGTCAGATTCACCTGCAACTCCTTGGCATCGCTCTAGCAGTGTTAGTGTTTGCAGTCAGGCCAGGCTCATTCAGCAACTGAATTCACAACATCTTTCGGCTCTAGCAAGCTGAAATGGTACGGCTGTACTACAGCTAAGAAAGGGGGAAACCTAAAGCAGAAACAAAGAAATCCCTCACGACAGGATAACCCCAGCGGAGTAAAATATAACATGTACAGATGAGCACCAAAGGTAGAATATTTCTATGTCTAAATTTCATCAGCAACACCATGCTCTTTCTAAAAAGATTTTTTTTTTAAATGTATGATGGACTTGCCTGTGGAGTTCCCAGAAAGGCAGAGTATCTCGGCTCTGCAGCAGCACTGCAGCCAAAGTAACCATGTATATGCTATCCAGGCAATTTGCAGCAGTCTTTTTGAAAAGATATTGATTTACAATTGATTTACAAGCACTGCCTCAACCCAACACAGAACTGCAGCCAAAATAGCTAATGGTGATTTCATGTGAATAAAGGAAAAAAACTAAACATTCAATCAAAAGGATGCAACTAATCATTCCCAATTCAATTACATCCCAGTCCTGAAGGAAACCAGCAAGTACTTGAGTGACAAATGACATTAAAGCCATAATCTATGGGCATCTGGAAATAAGTACGACAAATGCCACTGTTCACTTCTACAGAAAGAATAAATATGAAAAAACATTTCGAATTTACTGAGCCAAAAGATGAACTCTAAAGTTAATTCTAGCATTGTAAGGACGAAACATAATATTTCATTTATGAATATACAAAATATACAAAGCTGTGAGTAAGCAACAGACACCTACTCCATGCTGGGAAGCCACTGTTGAGCCCAAGGAAGCTTGGGTGCAGCCCGAGGGACAAGGGGCAGCAGGAGCAATCCTTCTTGGAGGAAAGGCTTCTCCAAAAGGGAGAAAGTGGATCTTCCCCATCTCCTACTCCTACAGCAGCCCCTGCTGGCCTGTGCTTCAGATGGCTCCTGGCTCCCCAGAAACTCCCTGGGGTTGGGGGAGTGCTAGACAGCCTACGTTAGGACAGGGAGCAGTAGCATATGCATACATGGAACCTTCAGGAGAGAAAGAACGGAGCTCAACCGCGTTCTCTTTTTACATAAGGAAGAGGTGCAATGAACCAGCAGGCGAAACCCAGCCCTGGCTCACACCCCAGGCAGCTCCAGTGACCCACATACATCACAAGACCATCAGAAACATGCTCCCCCATAGAGTTCCACTTTGAAGAAAGCACAGCACGCTTAAACTCTACCCATTTGCCTAAGTCCCACGACAGTCACCAAGACTTAAAACACATGCGTAAATACTTCTCAAGGCTCACAGCTGAATCTAGCATCAGTGGCTTCAGTGATGATAACGCCTGAATGGTATGAGCAAATTCTGTAAGATGCACCCAAAATTAAGTAGCACTTGTTATTTTTTCCCTTCATTTATTTCCCAACCTTAGTCACAGTGGAATATTCCAGAAGACTACTCAATTTCCTAGTTTGATTTTTAAGCAGATATAGAAGGCCCCAGTTCTCCTGGAAAAAGAGGACTTCCACTCTCTAGGCCAAAATTCTTGGGTGTCTCAAGTGTAGGGGTTCAAAGAAAACATGAAAAAAGCTTCTAGTTGAAATTATGAGAAAATATGTTCAAAACATCTACGTTTCTTGTCCTTATTCTGTCAACATCAATTTTGTCTGAGGATGATGGAGAACAGGACAGAATGATCCTCAGGAAAAAAAAAAGGAAAGCGCTAGTGAGTAAGCATGTGCAAAGATTCAGTATGTGCCAAAAGACAGGCACCACGTTAAGCTCAAAGTGGTGGACATCCAGAGGGAAGGGGACATAGAAGGCAGGCAAACAGGGAAACGCATTTCAGAGGCAAATAAATTGTCGGGCCAAGGCACAGAGACAGAAAGCAAGTCAAACGGTCCTCAAAGTAATGGAGTCTAACTCAAAGAAGGCAAACCCTCCCATGTTTTAAAGTTAATTACTTTCACTGCATTAAAAAATCTGCACTTAGTGCATTGAAGTCATTCTTTGACACCACTCACCAGATGCAAAACCAGCTGGGCTTTGGCTTTCCTAAGTGCATCACTGCATGCTCAGATGATGTCTGTGTATTCCTTCCCGGTTACTCCTCCCTGCTTTCACCTTCCATATATTTTGTTTTTATGTTTGAGTCTTGTTAGGAACACCTTGTTCATCCACTCAGGCCTTCCAGCATTTTTGCTTGACTCACTACTATTCTTATCCCCCTCCTTCTCCTGTGTTAGCTCCATCCCTTCCCCTACACCCAAACCCATTTGCAGACTGTGGTTGAACACAACTTGGCTGGAAGGCAAACACATGTCCTGGTGCTGCCCAGGCACCACAAACAGGACTGGGAAACCCTCCTGGCAGGTCAACGCCACCTAAAATTACAACAGGAGTTGATGGACCACACAAAGCCCCCTGTACCATGGGACTGGCTTGTTTTCCAAGGGGGTGGGGAAATGAAAAAAAAGTTTCAATAAAATTAAAAAAAAAAAGTCTAACATCTACAGGTTTAGGTTTTAAAACTCTGCATGGAAACCAGTTGCAAATACAAGGTTCACTTTGTCAGTACTGTAAGTCACGCCACCACTCTCATCCCAGGGCCGACTCCAGAATGCACTGTGGCACTTGAGAACAATTTCTCATACAGGCATATTTGGAGCTTTTCCAGAGAATAGATACACAGTCATCTGCAAATTGCTATATTTAAAACAGAGTGATTAAACAATGTCACAGCTCTGAAAATCAATTAACATGCAAACCATCCTCTATTAATATGGCACACTGAAAAGAATGCCAGTAGCTACCTTGCGTTCTGTGTGGTCATACTACATACAATTCAAGTGGAACTTGTAAGTAATGTCCTACTTCCATTAGTTCTACATTAAATCATCCAAGAGAGAGGAAGGGAGACAGAAAGCAAGGGAAAAAGGCAGCTAACTGTTCCCTCCTCTCTAAGATGTAATAACCACATGCAGTAATTTGTGCAAGTATCATACATGCGTATGAACCCCTTTTCTCCTGATAAAAGAAACTGCATGACTGAGTAGAACCACTGCTCCTCAACACATACCTTTCCATTTTGACAACTGCAGATTGAATACACAAGGAAAAAGTAAACACACTTTACCATTTTGAAAATTTACTCACTTGTGAAAGTCATTTGGCCATCTAGCAGCTAACTCATAAGCCACTGATAATATCAATTAAAAACTGGTTTAACAAGATGCTTAGCAAGTTATACTCAGAAACAGAGGGCTGGCTGGAACAACACTTGTCCAAATCCAGTTCAGTTCCTTGCTATCACAGGCGATCACAAAAACATGACCCCTTCCCTAAACGGGTTAAGTTTGGGTTTAGTTTGAAGTTAGAATATATACAGTACACAAGACATGACCTTAATAGAACAACCCAGCCGTGACAAAAATGTGTTGAATGCAAAGAAAATAATTTTTCTCTTAAGAGGGCAAGTGAAGCAGTGGATAATATTGCACAATGGAATGAGTGACAGGTTATTCCAAGTACAACATGCTGTTAAATGTTCCTTGCAATATCAGTATTTGAACTACACCATCTGCATTATCTGGTATGGTGGGACTTCACTTAAAAAGTCACTGTCTGAAGTAAAATGCAATGTAGCACAGTGCCAATTACTTTTGCAACTTTTAAGACCAAAAACCAGATTTTACAGTTTTAGGGACTGATTCCGTATATACTCTGCATTATAAAGAATGTTCAAAAGGCAAGTTCAAAGGGAATATCATCATCATGAAGAACGTTGTGTAATGATTTTACACATCCAAAAAATACTCCAAATCAACCCGGATGCATTTTCAACACTGCAAAAGCAGTCTTGCATATAAAAGGTTAACTCAATGACTTTGGACTATTATACTCTTTCTGTGCAATAGGAAAACCTAACTCCAACATTCCTAGCAAAGCCACTTCTTCCTGTGAACCCTAATACAGTTACACTGAGATTGTTTTATTTGTTATTCATACTTCTGTGTTCCTTGCTACGTTGGCAAAGATCTCCTATAAATAAAATAATCAAGACTAAAACACATTGCTGCAATGTACCTATGATAAGAACATGAATTTAGTCTTTTAACTTGATTTAGTATTTCTTCTTATGGAAGCTGAATACTTTGTTGTTTTATTTTGGTTTCTGTTGGTTTTTTTGTTTCACCTGATCTCTTTCTACACTGCAATGGAAAAAAAAATCTCAGGTTTTCTAATGGAAAAAAAGAAAAAATGATGCACAAGATGTGCATATTGTGGTTAAAAAAACCATAAAGCCGTATCAATCTCCATATTTCTATGACGTAGGTAAGAAGCTAGAATAAATTGCATGTTTACAGTATCCACTTTGAAAAATTCAAATCTATTCTACTCTTCTTCACTAAGTGTTTTTTCCTTTGGGCCACAATTTCAGTCCTTAAGGCTTTTGCTATCTGCTGAGTTTGCCACACAATGCGAATGGTGAGTTCATGTTACGAGAACACTAAAGTAACCACCTTCAGATGGGAATAACTGTTGACAACTCTTGCACTGGAACTGAACTACCAACATACAAGTGAAAGACTTCAACTCATCAGCACAGTTCAGCTGCCTCTATCCCTCCCTTACAGGCTTTATTAATGACAATAATCAAAATTTCTGTTGAAAAATCCACTGTGGACCACAGCAAAAGATCATGTGATCTATGAATTCAGGTTCCACAGGCCAAGACCCTGGCGTCCTATGCGGAAAGGGTAGAAGCTATATGGAAATAAGCATTCTACCACTTGATAGCCTTAAGCCAATCCAGACTACAACGTGAGGAAAATCTGAAGGCACCCCAAAAGTGAGACAATATGGCCAACTACCTTAGGACGCAAATAGATTATTTTCAGAAAATTAATCAGAATTCTCGAGAGCTTCCTCTGTGGCCTCTACAGTACAAATACAGGATGTCAGACAGCTTGAGAGGTGTTCTTGGATTGACTCAAAGCCCAAAATTTAATGTCCTTCAAATTTTGCCACACTTTTGGCATTGAAGGAGGTTGACAAGTATCTGCATTCTGCAATACAGAGCAAGGAGCGTGCTTTAAAAAGCTAATAAAACACCAACCTAGAAACCAGGTGGGAAGTTGGAGATCTTCTTTCACAGGTATTCACACTAAGAAGGAACTAAGGTCACAATTATTCTTGTCTTCATTCTCTCACAGTGGAATTCTGGCAGAACAATTTCCCTAAGTTCTGGCATTCTTGAAATTTGGTATCCAGGTAGCAAACCTGAAGCAGGGGAAGAAATCTCATGAGACATCAATCTTCTCCAGACAGCTGCTATAAGGAACCATCTGATCTCTGAGACAAGTGGCAGAAGAACTACCGGCCCAAGAGCAATGGCAAACTCTGTGGGAAGTACCACTGACGAGTATCTAAGGTTCTGCTCTTTGTCACAAGAATTTATTGAGAAATATGAGATGCTACAAAAGCATGTTTATTACAGCAACGTATAGAAAAAGAAACTACAAACTCAGAATGCCTTACTAGATTCAGCATAAATGATATTAATCAGTCTTTATGGCTGTTGTTCTATTATTACGGGGAAAATAACGGACAACAAATGTGTTTATGTCAGTTATGTTAAGTAATACAGATTACATGTTCGTATATAAAGTACTATAGTTAGGTGTACAAATCTACCTCCTTTCTTTTGGTTCTGCTAAATGGAGGTTCAGTTCTCAGCTTTCCCTCTACAGTTAATACAATCTTCCAGTTATATGAACAGGTCATGACTGTAGAATAGGTATAAAGCCTTAATACAAACCCAGAAATTTTTAATGTTAAAAGCTGTCAGAGGAATATACGTAGTAGCAATCATACAAGGTTAGAATAAAAGTTCACTTAGCCTGTTTTTGAAAGCAGCCAAGTTTGTTAGAGGGTAAGGATATACAGATGGGATCCTTCCTCCTGCTTATCCTTCCAAACACCAGCAGTTTACTTCCCAATTCAAAGACTAAATCCAGACCTATCCTTCACAACTTCATGAAGGAACTTCACTTTTGAACTCATTTATACCTTTAGCCTCCAGGTGGTAGGCAGATACACACGATCACTGTCCTGGTTCCGGGAGGGACAGGGTTAATTCTCCCCAGGCTCTAGCAGGGACACAGGCATCCCATCCCCTGGGAGAGCTGCCGGAGGAGGGGGAGGCAGAGGAGGTCACCCCAGCGGAGTGGAGCGGGCTGGGGCGTCCTGGCTGCAGTCGGTGAGTGGTGGTATCGTATGTGGTTGTACATTCCTCTGTCCGTGTTACTGTTACTGTTTTCTTGTTCCCTTTGCTGTTCTGTCAAACTGCCTTTGTCCCAACCCACGGATTTTGCCTTTTCTGTCAGTTTCTCCCCTCAGGGCCGCGGCGGGGGGCTGAGAGAGCGGCTGCCCCATGGCTCTTTGTTGCCTCTGAGGCCAAACCACAACAACCATGGAGTTAGAAACCATTCCTTCTCTTGAAAACCAAAACATCTCTAATTATTTCTCACTAAAGAGGAACTACAAAGCAGCTAAAGAAATGTTTCACAATTATTACTCCTTCACCAGCATAAATTCAGCTTGTGATCTTACAGGTTATGAACTCATCCACCCCCAGCCCCCTGGTTTACACACTAGCGGCTCTTAATCTATTACCTTCAACTCAACAGAAGCTATATTGCACTTCTAACACAATTCTTGTCTTCTCCCTCTGTGTCATCTTCTGGGTCATTTTTGTAATATGATGGATAATATTTTATATGATATTTACAAAAACAGGACTTCTGCAATAACACGTTGGCAGCTTCAGTTTTGCTCTCTTTTCCTACTGTTTGCTGAATGTTTACTTGTTCTTCATACTACTGCTGAACACTGAGTCATTGTCTTCAAGCTATTATCCAAAGACGCTATAATTCTTATATGGAATAATGTAATTTGTTTAGCCTCACCATTGCATGTGTGTAGCTGCAGTCTAGTTCTTCATATGCATCAGTTCGTACAGATCAGTTTGTACATGCCATTACCATTTTATCACGCAAATAATATATATACTGCAACATCCCTGGGAAACTTTTGGCAGCTCAGGTAAACAACAGCTTTTTTTAAACATGCCAATTTTTCATCCCTCTTTCATGCCTTTGACTTCTACCTGGACGGTAAGTTGCCATTCCCCTCCGAGTCTCAAAAATGGTATTTTATCTGTTCTGCATGGCATACACGACAGACGTGACAAATGTATAAGCATCATCCAAACCACAATGACTGGCAAATCTGATGACAGCAAAATGCTAGGTTAGATGGTGGTGTGCTATGAGATTGAAGAAGTTGCTGACAAAAAAAATCAATAGAAACACTCATATAATACCCGATTTAGGAATACTGTTGTTTCTCGTGATCAAATATGAGAAGCAGCTGTGAGAATATCTCCTCTCCTTCCAGCTATATTTGTCTAGAAGGCTGCACTAACGAATGGACAAGTTTCACTGCAGTCACCCATACCTTCACTCCTTACTAATTAAATTGGTATAGAATGATGTGCATCAAAAAGGCATGTCAAAGCTCCACCTGATGCAATGCTGAGTCAAGTCCTCTCAGGAAACAAACAGCAGAACTGCAAGTATTGCACTAATATTTATCTGTCCTTGGGTTAAATATAAAGTGTTCAGTTTGACCTACAAAGCCCTTTACCGTTTGGGTCACTAGCCCCTTGCAGGCTACTTTTCTTGTCCCGTTTTATCTCAGTAATTCAGACAAGAGCGTTGGATTCACCTGGGCATGCTCACCGAAGCACACTTCAGTCCAGAAGTTGATAAAGCTTTAATGCATGTTGAGTAGCTTATCTATTTTCCCAGGACACCTTAGGCGAGAAATAGAAAGCATCTTAGTAGCAGTGAGCTGCTGAAGACAGAAAACTTCAGAAATTACAAGAGAAAAAAGCCGCTTCCTTGTATTATAACAACTATCTCTACAAAATACAGTTAGAGGTAAGAACAGCTACGTGTACACAGAGCACCCATTCCACCTAAACATTTTTTTCCTCCTCAGACCATCTCTTTCAGCATCTCTGGAGTCAGATCCCATTAGATATTCTGCCCTGGAGATATTCTGCCCTACCATCTTCTTGTGAAGTAGAACATGGATTTCTACGTGATGAAGCACGCAGTGGTTATAGAGGGCTGGAATAGATTTATACATCAACAGATTTTTTCTGTTCAGTTGAAGAGCAAATATGTGGCCCATCACAAGAATACAAGAAGCCTCAAAGGTTTTAATAATTTAAAAAGGAACAAAATACCAATGTCAGAGAGGGGAAAGAATTTCCATTACCGTATTTCAGATATTCAGTAATTTCTTGAATTTTAATAAGAAATTTTAAAGGAAGCACACTGTTTCAGTCTAACAAATTCAAATGCAAATGAAACTTCTCTTGGTTAAATAACATGGGAAAAATACATTGATTAATCTATGTATTATACCATAATACATAGGGAGCTTATACCAAACTCCCTTGTACCAAGTCAAAGACGCCCTACCACATAAGGAAAGAGAAGAAATTAAGGCCTATGATAAAACAGGTGAATGATTCCACCTGGTTGAGAATGGGTATCTTCTTCCACTTAAATCACTGCTATAGGATCTACAACACAATGTTTCAAGCCAGAAAGTCTACAAAATACTGAACATTTACAGTTTTGCATGAGAGCTCTCTGTACTATCGGGAGTGGGGAGGTAGGGGCGCGGTGTCCTTCCAAACATCAAGAAAAAAACCTAACTTGTTCAAGTTGGTCATCATATATAAAAGAGATCATACATTGCTTTAATATGTCATTATTTTTGGTTTGGCCATTTCGGAAAGTATCTAAAGTTTGCATACATCAAACTATTTTGCTGGAGAAGAACGATGCAGCCATGCATCTCACCTGACACATGGTTGCCTTGGTGCTCACACACTTTCTTCCTTCTCCAGAACTCACAAAAGACCAAACCCACTTGCAAAATCTTCTGTGGAAAGAAACAAACCTGGTGCTGTATTTAATTTCTGACTGATTTAGCAGAAGATTACTATGAAAAGAACTTTTACTGTACCATAAAACAAGGCCAAACCTCTCAAATCAGTCATCCTCATAATCTAAGAGGTCCCATGACAATCTACATGCAGTTAAAATTATAATAAAGTATTGTTTCATATCTTAAGATAAATCTTAAATTCTTTGCTACAAAGGGACAATAAGCTCAAAAAATGAGGTAGCAATGCCTATATGGTTCATAGACAAAATTATGCAGCAGTGAACACAATTTGTTCATATTCTTGTTGTTAGAAAACTTCTCTTATGAAGGAGAATCACAGATACTTGGTTGTTCTGTCACTCCTCCAATTAGTAAGATGTCTTCGTAATGAAAACTTAAAAAGAAAACTACCTAGCAGTCTAGCCATTAAAATAGTACTTCACTCTGTTAGTCTAATAGACTCTTTATTGCCAGAGAAGTGAGGTTGAGCATCCCTAGCCAAGTTGGCCACCTGTTCAAGTGAAAGAGGGAGGGTACCCCATCCCTCCTTGCCTTCTGTTTCAGTGGGGGATTCGGAAGCAGAACAGTTTAGAAGTAAGAGTAGAATCAATTAAGAAAACTGTAGTGATACTAACTATTTAAAAGAAACAGTCAAGAAGGAAACTTGTAGCAAGAAATGTGCTTTTCAGTTATGTGCTCTCAGCCATAACATACCTTCTCTTAGTGTAAAATGTAGTTTTAGCTTGCAATCTGAACAACGTAATTGCTGTAAATTTATATATTGTTTCTCTCATCCTATCTAGTGTCTGATATTCAAATAAAGCATCCCATCTTCAGCCAGGTTGTGCCTGCCTCACGTAATGCCAATGAGTAACAATATGCCTCCCATGTAACATAGGCAAACTTTACTCAGCTTTTTAGGTGTCACCCAAAGGAAAAACAACCTACCCTACAAACAGATGTACATGACCAGCAACAGGCCATGAGGAAATGGCATGAAGCTGCATCAGGAGAAGTTCAAATTGGACATTAGGAAAAGGTTCTTCATGGAGAGAGTGGTCGGTCACTGGAAGAGGCTCCCCATGGAAGCAGTCACAGCACCAAGCCTGACAGAGTTCATGGAGTGGATGATGCTCTTAGTCATACGGTTTAGTTTTAGGTAGTCCTGCAAGGAGCAGGGATTTGGACCCGATGATCCTTATGGGTCCCTTGTAACTTGAGACAGTCTATGATTCTATGATCATAGATCATAAAAGATCCCCACATCTTTTGGGTGGGATGGATAAAACCCTCTGTTTACAAAACCTTTTACAGGATCAGGAGCAAAACAAAAGCTGTACCATAAAAACCAATACTGCGTTTAATTAAGAACAGTAAATGGGAAAAGATGTCTAGAACAGGAGAAGCAGCACAGAGGGCTGTGCTGCCATCCAGCGAGATCTGGTCAGGCTGGAGAGCTGGGCAAGGAAGAACCTCATGAGGTTCAACAGGGAAAAGTGTAGGGTCCT
>VXAK01016133.1:87994-126420 GCA_013399435.1 Arenaria interpres | reverse complement strand
TCCTTATCGGCTCGTTAGCGTGGTTTATGCTTCCATCATTTGCAAGCCTCTAAAGGAAAATAATTCCGCAGTTTATACGGAATTAAATCAAAGAAAAGAACATCTTTGTAACCCTCAGTCAGAAGATTCTCAATGCAAGGATGGCTGGGATGGTCTCTTGGGGTTGCAGCTTCCTGACATAGATACATTTGGGCTACCAACCCTGGATTAAGGGCATCTTGGCAGGCTCCACAGCCACAGGACAAAGCTGCCTGCCCTTCCTCATACTGCCCAGCCAGAGGAGCAGAAATACCCTCTTTTTACTTTCAGTCCCTGCCCACTGCTGGAGAACGTGCCAACGGCCCACGCTTTTCACTCTGCGGGGACACAGAGCAAGCTGGATGCTCTTTTATTCTCCTTTAGCCCTGAATGTCTCACCACGATCACACAATAAACCCTTGATCCTCGCTCAACCTGCGATTCTCTCTTATTTTTCACGACGTGACGGCTCCGAGTATCCTTATCTGCCAGCAGATGGAAAAGTGGTGCAAGGCGGGGGGGCAAAACGTGCAAAGATGCACTCGGCAGAAGATAAAACCAGAGCGATTCGGTTCCCACACCTGGCTGTCCAGGACTTCATGCGAGCCTTGCACAACCACCAAACCCAATATCAGATGCAAGGGAGTGGGAGGGGAGGAGACAGGACAAGTAAGAAGGCAAAACCAAAGAAAATATTGGGCAAGCATCCCCTGTGGCAGTCCCTGCCGAGCCTGGAAGGCAGGGCCTGCTGCTCCTGCCTGACATTTGCTTACGCTGCACCGGGAGACCTCGGGTTTTAGCAAGGGACTTAAAGAAAAGATGCTCTGAGACAGATCTAGAGAAGGGCTATGGCTGATCCAGCTGGCAACGCTCCTCGCCCCCCAGCCTGGCAGGCAGAAGGTGTTTAAATTAACACAAGGTATTCAAGAACTTATTTCTCTGAATACACTTCACAGAATCACACAATCCCATGGGGTTGGAAGGGACCTCTGGAGATCATCTAGTCCAACCCCCTGCCAAAGCAGGGCCACCCAGAGCAGGTCCCACAGGAATGTGTCCAGGCGGGTTTGAATGTCTCCAGAGAAGGAGACTCCACCACCTCCCTGGGCAGCCTCTTCCAGGGCTCTGCCACCCTCACAGCAAAGAAGTTCCTCCTCATCTTTAGGTGGAACTTCTTACATTCAAGTTTGTGCCCATTTCCTCTTGTCCTGTCCCTGGGCACCACTGAAAAAAGACCAGCCCCGTCCTCTTGACACCCTCCCTTTAAGTATTTAGAAGCATTGATCAGATCCCCCCTCAGCCTTCTCTTCTCCAGACTAAAAAGACCCAAGTCCCTCAGCCTCTCCGTGGAAGGGAGATGCTCCAGGCCCCAAATCATCTCTGTAGCCCTCTGCTGTACCCTCTCCAGCAGTTCCCTGTCCTTCTGGAACTGGGAAGCCCAGAACTTAACTTTCTGGACTGGCTTGAGCTTACAGTTCTGCCTCCCTTTGAAGTGGGAGAAGCAGGAGTGCTGAAATGAGGGGGTCCCATTGTCCCTAGATGTCTCCTAAATGGTTTTGGGTGCAAAAAACCCTGACGGCTAAGAACCACCTCACCTGCTGAAGCACACTCACAGCAAACCTGCATCTGCCAACCCTTCGTGGGTGGGAGCCTCGGGCCGCTGCTCTACAGACCCTGCAAAAGGCACAGCACACACCTGGAAAACCCACTTGAAGCCATTTCAGGATCTCTCCCGGCTGTTGGAGGTATCCCTGCCCCACAGATGGAGCAACAAAGCAGGTTCAGGCAGGCTCGTACACGTCGAGACTGGTGTCTTTTTGGCTGAACCTTGGGAAGAGCTGGCTTGGGGCAGGGGTTGGGCTCCGGCACACGTCCATGCACGAAACACAGCCTGGGACACGCTGACGGGCAACCGCCATCCCCAAACCAGAGCGGAGGACATCCATGAGCAAAGGGAACCAAAGGCAAGGTGGTTGGTGTCCACGGGTGGGAGCAGAGGGGGTGCTGGGCTTCACAGAGGGGGCTGCAGAATAGGTGAAGGTCGGTCCTCACACATCTTTTCTCCCATGGGAACTCCTGGCATAAATTAACGACCTTTGCACGCACACATCCATCTGTAAGAGTGCTCAAGGCCTCTCCTCTTGGCCACAGATCTCAGGAACATCCCTTAAAAGATACAGCCCACCCCACGTTTGAAGCTACGGACTCTAGGTTGATGGACCTCCACCAAAGGCTTCTGGATAGCCACAAGGATACTTGCAAGTCAACGGTCCCTTCAAGGCAAGGGAACCTAACGAAACAGGGCAGGCTACGTTGCACCCTTGTGCTGATGACTGCTCCAAAAATACAGCTAATATCTGGTGTCAGCCCCACGCTGAAGGACGGTCCTGGGCTGGAAGACCTGGCTCTGCTCCTGTTTGGCCAATTCTGTGCTGCTTGAAGCAGGACCAAGCTCGGGCTGGGCACGGGCTGAAGGACATGTTGGAGTCTGTTGCTGAGGCTTCACTCCGCGCTGAGCCTTTCATCACCCTGAATAAATCCAACAGCAAACCTGGGGGTGGGAATTCCTACGCTGGTGCCAAAATGAAGTAAATGAGAAACATTAAAGTCCAATTAAAAACTTGCTTGGCCTTAAATGCCTCATCTGTTTAAAAAGCAAGTAAAGGGGCCTGATTAATTGCTTTCAGTGCCAACAAGAGGAATTATTACCCTTTTTGTACTCATTAAGGGTATCTGCTGTGGCATCTTTAATCACTAAGGCATTTAAAAGAGAGAAAGTAATTTGCTAAGACATAATGGATCCCGGGGATGAGAATCAGGACAATCGCCTATTTAGGACACAAAGACATGCTCTCACTTTCCACCATGAAAAAGCCCGGCTCAAATCAGCCACCAAACCAGCAAATAAGCCTGTTGGTGAGCTCTGCCTGGGCTGGGGGACTTCCCCGTGCCCACCTAGTGCCTTCAGGACAAGGACCGTGCCCGTGCATCACCCCAGAGGGACAAATGGAGAGCCCAGGGCTCCTCGTTGTCCCACCATCGGTGAACACACTCCGGGTTCCTGTCCCTAACTACGAAGCTCCTTTCCATCCCAGTGTGAGCCCGCAGCCCCACCAGGCCCTGGGAGAACTGCTGCTGTACCGATGATGAACTGTCACCGGCACACGGAATCCTGGCTGTCTCCTAACACGAAGGCCAGCAGCGTCTGGGAAACGCGTGCCCGCCTCCAAAGAGGCAGACTTCATCGCCCAAGCTTTGGAAAATGAGCTTCCAGCAGTAGGAGAACAGGGCTACGAAGGTCTCACAGTGCATCCCGCCAGTTCCTCTCCCACCCACCCGGAGATGGGTGCTCTGAGGGCCTCCTGGCACCAACCCCACACGCACCAGAGGTTTCGGTGCTTCATCAGCCTTTCACTTATCTAAGTTTTCCCCAATGACTAAATTTCCTTGCTCAGCCTATGACTCGTTATCTTCTTCCTAGTAGCTACTAAGAACAGATCATTCCCTCACTTTTAGCAGCAGCCTTTTATGTCTTTGAAAGCTTTTTGCATCCGCCCCCCCCTGCTCAGCTCACTCTTTCCTAGACTAAACAATCCCGGGTCCTTTCAAGCTTTTCTCATTCCTCAGGGTTTCCAGCCCTCTGACCGCTCTCCCTGGATTCTCTGCTATTGGCCCACATCTTCCTCCAAACCCAGCATCCAAAACGGGAAAGAAAAGGCTCCAGCCGTGGCTTTACCGGCACCGGGAGCAGGAGGAATACTTGAGATGCCTTGCGAAGCACGCAGCTCCTTACACGGCCTCCTGTGACGTGCGCCTTTTTCACAACCGTGTGACAGCGTTGACTCACGTCGAGCCCGTGATTCACTGCGATTTCTGTCCGCTCCGCTGCCGCCAGAGCCAGTTATTTCCTTCCTCGGTTGCTACAGATGATTACTGCTACCCGACGGCAGAGCTTTGCACCGGTCCTTCTGCGCTCTTCCTCCCGTTTGCCCTCCCGTTTCCCTCCACACGGCGGACCTCGGATGTCTCCGCAGATCAGCCTCTCCGTAACACCCACGCCGCGGTTGTGGAAGAGTAACGCTGGGGAAAGTACCTCCCGTTTTTGTGCAATACCAACGGAGACCATTTAGCAGCTGAAGCAGCACCAGTTGGCCAACAAGATCAAGCTCATGGCCAGAAGCAGGGTCGGACGGCAGGAGGACCTGGGACGGTTCGTGATGTCTGGTTCCAATCAACAAAGGGTGCCCAAAGGACATCTCCTCGTGTGTTGACCACGGAGCCAGCAGTGTCCCCAGCTCCAGCCCAACGTCCACCCTTGGGGATGATAAACCCTCTGCTGCTCTGTTT
This sequence comes from Arenaria interpres, assembly GCA_013399435.1. Lineage (NCBI taxonomy): Eukaryota > Metazoa > Chordata > Aves > Charadriiformes > Scolopacidae > Arenaria > Arenaria interpres. Next base: position 122,055 of record VXAK01016133.1, on the reverse strand, counting down.
CTGCTGGCTCCACGGGAGCGTGCAGTCCACAGACCCTGCGCCTCTTCTCCATCCGCCTCGTACCATCCTCCTTCTCGTGGATAACAACAGCTTCTGCTGCAGGAAGGTCCTACTTCTTTCTCCTAGCAATACTTTTAAGAAGGCCTTGATTGGCAAGAAGCAAACAGTGAACACAAAATAGGATGTGACTGATGTTTGGCTAACACCCCACCGCTCCCCCACCCCCCTTCTTGTTATGGCAAGTTTTGGGGAAACGGTGTGAGCAAACGCACTGAAGAGGACAGTTACTGACTTCACAAATCATGAGTGAGAGGCTCGTTTTCGTGAGATGCTTGATTAAATCCAGCCCCTTGAGCCCCTGTTCGCAGGGTGCCCAATAACCCACTTTGTCAATGAGGATCTCGTGACAAAGCGGCTGCTGCAAGACCTGGACCAAGAAGCCATCGTTCTAGACGATGCTGATTCTACTAAAGCATCCTGAACACCCTGCAGGTACGTGGTGGGAGAGACAAGACGACAGAGCGGGACATCTTCTCTGGCCTCATCACAGGCTTTTGCACCTCCCAGAGCAGACAATTTAGTGCCGGCACTCTATCACCTTCCAGCACACATCCAAAACACCTGGTGACCCTCCACGAGGCGCTGCGGAGCAACCTTTTTGCAGAAATAAATCTGGACTCACAAAGATGACATGGTTTCATCAGAAGGAAATCATGCCAGGCCAGGAGAGAACCCGTATCTCCCGCCCCAGCCTTTCTTTGCACTCCGATTATCAAAGAAATCACCTTTACCATTAAAAAAGGCAACTTACACCTACTACCTAAAAATCCACTCTCGAGGAAGGTTCAGAACCAGGACGGATAGTTTTTGTTGTGCGTTAGATGATGAGACCATTGCAATGGGCAAGGGCACTTACACTGACTGGCATAAGAGGACGAGCAGGAGACATCTGCTCGCAGGTCATTCAGCACAACGGCTTTGCAAATCTTCAAGCAGAAGAACCCAACCCAAAAATAAGCTATAACACGATCCGCTTCCCTGCTGGCTGCCTGCAACGCAGAGCAGCACGTCAGATCCCACCATAAGAACAGGATGCTGGCGAGTAAATGTCACCGAGTGCAGAAAGATGGCATCTCAAGGCCACGCAGACCTGAAAGCACCACGTTCATCATCCTGGGCTGCATCCCCAGCCCCGTGGCCAGCAGGGCGAGGGATGGGGGGATTCTGCCCCTCTGCTCTGCTCTGGGGAGAACCCCCCCACTGCTGCCTCCAGCAGAAGGACACCAACAGCAGAAGGACATGGACCTGTTGGAGTGGGGCCAGAGGAGGCCATGGAGATGCTGGGAGGGCTGGAGCCCCTCTGCTGGGAGGGGGGGCTGAGAGAGTTGGGGGAGTTCAGCCTGGAGAAGGCTCCGGGGAGACCTTCCAGCCCCTTCCAGTCCCTCAAGGGGCTCCAGGAGAGATGAGGAGGGACTCTGGATCAGGGAGGGGAGCCACAGGAGGAGGGGGAAGGGTTTGACACTGAAAGAGGGGAGATGGAGCTGAGATGTGGGGAAGAACTTGTTTGGTGTGAGGGTGGTGAGAGCCTGGCCCAGGTTGCCCAGAGAAGCTGTGGCTGCCCCATCCCTGGAGGGGTTCAAGGCCAGGTTGGAGGGGGCTTGGAGCAACCTGGTGTGGTGGAAGGTGTCCCTGCCCAGGGCAGGTGGTGGCACTGGGTGGGCTTTAAGGTCCCTTCTAACCCAAACCATTCCATGATTCTATGATGATCAAGCCCTGACTGTCCTGCAGCCCCTCTCCTGCCCAGCTCCCTTCCCCACTGGACATGTCCTCGCAGCGCAGCGATGGCAGGTCTGTTCCCGTCACCCCAAGCGCTGCGATGGCAGGGGGACACAGGTGAGAAACTCTGCCCCTCGGCAGAGAGAAGAGCAGAAGGTTTTGTAAATAGCAATATCTATTCCTGCCACGAACTGCTGTAAAGCCGAATAGTTTCCTTAACGGCAGGAAATGGTTCTCATACAAACTAACCACAGCTGGGCAACTCCTGCAGCCAGTAAATACTTTCATTTCAATAAAGTGGAAGATTCCTGCCCGGCGCACCACGGATCACCCGCCCCGCTGTCCTCCCTTCAATCAGCGACGTGCACGGGTGCGTGAGAGACGTCGCACGAGGAGGATGTACGCAGAGACCCGGCCGGTGACCCGTGTCCCAGCTCTGCTCTTCACTCCCAGCCTCTCCAGATCGTCTTCCTCGACGGAGGAGCAAAAATGCTGGTAGGAAGGCAGAGGGGCACACGGGAGGGAGGGAAGCACGGTGCCATCTGCTCCTCAAGGTCAGGGTGGTCTGGCTGGATGGAGCAAGCCGGCAGCAGAACGACAGAGCCCAGTTATCACCAGCTTGCAGGAACCTCCCCCAGAACAATAAAATAGGTCCTTCTCTCCAGACCCTAAAACTGAGCAGCTCTTCCCATCCCTTACTCTGCGTAACCAGCCGAGGACAGAAAAATCTCCAGCCAAGGACAGAAAAATCTCCAGCTGAGGACGGAAAACTCTCCCAGGCCAAACCCAACTGCATTTCTTTTTTTTTTGATTTTTCCCCACTTGGCATCATTTCCTCAACGGGCACTGGGATGGATGTGGAGAGCAGCTCAGCTCGTTCTCAGCCCTGCCTGTCACAACAGGTATTTAAAAAAACAAACAAGAAAGCCTCCCTGACGCCAAACAAACAAACACTGAAATCCCAGGTGGGGGAAAAAAAAATAAATAAAAGGCGAGCGAGGAGGAAATGAAGATAAAGGGCAGGGTGGATGCTGCTGGAGGGCTGGCAGGGTGGGCATGACCCTGTTGGGAGGGCAGCAGCCAGGACTGAGCAAACGTGGGGCAGGGAGAGGACCAGGACTGCCCGATTCCTGCTGCCTGGCTGGGGCAGTGGTGCCTGTCCATACGCTCCGCTTGCTGAGCTGGTGGCAGATACTCAGCATTTATACCCTAAATCCCACAAAAATTGAGCCAAAGCACCTGCCTGAATAGTGCCACAGTGCCACGACGGAGAGGGCAGCTCCATCCCAAGGCAGCAAGAAACGCAAATACACTGGCAAAATACAATTACCATGCAGAAGGCAGCTGGTCTCCATCTCTGGAGACATTCCAAACCCACCTGGACACGTTCCTGTGCAACCTGCTCTGGGTGGCCCTGCTTTGGCCAGGGGTTGGACCAGATGATCTCCAGAGGTCCCTTCCAACCCCATAGCATTCCGTGATTCTGTGAACTGCCATGCGCCGGCAGCTCGGTGACCTGGCCGAGATGACACGGTTTCCATTGGCGTGGAGAAGCAAAGGCAGATGCTCCAGAGCAAACGCCTGCGTGGCGCTGCCTCGGCGAGGATGGCTGTAGGCAGCGGCAGAGCTTGCCACAGGCACAGTGGATGCTGGATGTATTTGTGTCTAAACATAGTCAGTGGGGAACAGAGGTTTGTCACAGCGGAAAAAGCCGTGTCACTCCCACCTCCCAGCAGCAGCGAGCAAGGGCCCACCAAAGGGCAACGCTCTGCTGTTCCAGCTACTGTTTTATGCCATTAAACCAGTGCAGCGAGTTTTTACGGGACTTTACAAGCTGCACAACGCTGCTTCCCTCCGGCGGAACGCACCTCACCTTCAGGAGGGGAACAAGTGTCACGGTACCACCTTAGGAACGGCAAACCCACCGCGGCAGGGGGTGAAGGGGTCAGCAGAGCATCATGCCACGGGATGCCAGTGGAGATCCCAGTCAATGAGTTCTTTTCTGGTGCACTCTCCGCGATACCCCAATACTTTGTGCTCATCTCCACGGCATGAATCGGGCCGGAGAGGCTTTTCCAAAGCGCAGGGCTGGAAAAACGGATCTAAGGGCTGCCTCGCTCCAAAACAGGACAGCACAGATGTGGTACCACCTTGTTCTCCAGCCCGCTCCCCAAGCTGGGGGACAACCCAGGTGTAAATAGACAGTAATACTGCACATACGAATAGAGTTATTCCAGGAATAAAACCAGAGTTGGGTCTCCACGTACACCAAGAGGCAAATTTTCCGAGCAGGGAAGAGATGGGATGCTTCAGCTCAGGAATGGCAGGGAGCAGTAACCCAGGGGCACAGCTTGGCCGAAGCTGGCCTTTCCTCAAGCAGGTCCCATCCTGCAGCAGCCAGGTCTGCACCCACCTCTCTGGAGGACCCGGTTGAGAGGCCGGAGTCTCATTTCACATGCTTTGGAGGACAAGAAGCACATCAGCTCTCAGGGAGCTGGCTGGGCTCAGGCCGAGTCCCTGGCCTGCAGGTCCCCTTATCAGCAGGAAGGGCTCATTAGGGAACGGACCAGGGTTTCCTGCGCGGGACCGAACCCTTTGTGAAGGGACTGCTGCCACGGAGAACCTGCTTCCTAACAGCCAGAGGAAGCAAAATATTTTCCTTGGGCCTCTGAGACCGAGTTGCTATGGGGTGGTTGTCAACAAAATAAGAGTTGCAGTTGTGGAGCTGGGCAGCGCACGCCACGCACGGGCTGTTACCGGCGGGATAAAGGTGCTCCCAGCAGCATCCCTGCCTGCCCCCCAGCGCCGGGGACAATTCCCAGTGGCATAAGGCCCCCTCTGTACCAGTAGGACTGCAGCTGCCCTGCGGGCTGTACTGGCAGAACTATGTTAGCAAAAACAAAATCTCGCCTCCCCCCCCGCCCCCAACTCCTAATGAGTGTGACATTGTGTGGAGACCACGGCTCGCTCTGGCTCCTCTCCAGCCCCCGGCACAGACGGAGGCTGTTCCAGCAGCAGACTCTCCGAATGCATTTGCGGCGGGGCCCAGCCAAATTACGTTACAATATCTGCCTATGGAGCTCAACAGGAGCTTAATTGAAAGAGCCGTAGCATTCAAATGACTTCTGGTACTATGAAGATGTTGACGACTCCCAACCCAGTGCTAACCGGCCCTGCCTGATGCTCGGCTGACGGGCGAGGACCTGTAACTGGGGGCTCGAGCCACAGCCAAAGCTACGCCCCCGTTAACTCAGCGCCGTGGCTGCGGCCAAATGCTGACCGAGTTGCCCCCTCCCAGCTGGGAACTGCAGCAACTCCTCACATGAGCTCTCCTCCACCCAGAGCATCCATAAAATACAAACCCAGACCCGCTCCTGCCACCCAAGGGCCACTTACCCGCCCCCAGAACTCCCCAGATTCTCCCCGCGTGGGTTAATCTGAACCTGCACAGCACTGCTTGCATGTATTCTTTTCATTGAAAAACATTATGCGCGCTCTTCACATAGAGTTTACGTTGCTCTTCAGTCGTGTAAACATTTTGGGATAATAATGTGCCAACTTCAGATGGCTTTTGCTACACCAGCACGGAACCAGTCCACCCACCCCACCCCCAAGGCGGTTGGCTATATTTCGTTTGGTATCTTAGCGCTGCCACTGCGAAGTGGCAAGAAATGCCTTTTCTAAGGCTGTCTGTACCGTGTGTGTGTGTGCATGGGGCGGGGGGGAAGATGCCCCCCCCCCCTTCTACTCTTCTCATTTCTGATCCACGGCGCAGAAATCTGCAAAAATGCACATATAAACAAGTTACCATCCAGTTTACACTCCTCCGTGCCTGTGAGGCATCTCACACCCCAACAGCAGGCAAAGGGCGAAAGGTAAAAGCGAGAAGGCAGGATGCTTTTTCGGCACCCACGTTTTAACAGGTTGATGACCTGAAAGGTGCCAGAAGCTGCGGCAAGTTGGTGGCTGTGGCACGGAACACGCTCGCTGGGCTAGGGCTTGGGTCATATGCTGGAGTATTTGAGAGTAACACCCTGCGTTACGCCCATATTTAGCCATGGAAATAAGTGTGACTTGACTTGCAAACACTTGCAGCTCTCACTGACTTCACTGGGTTCAGTTGAGATGTTTCAAATAAAACAATAACGACCACAACTCTGGGCTGGGACCAAGCGCAGACCGTTTTTCATCTTAAAAGGCATTTCTTTGAGAACGTTCAGGGCTGCTAGAACTAACAGCGCTGATGCTATTCCACCGTGCAACCTTAAAAAAGTTGACAGCTTTGTCTGCAAAACGACACAGATTAATCGGTGACCGATCCTTAAAAAAACAAAAAAAAAAAAGTTAGAAAAAAAACCTGCCGGCAAACAGAGGAGAAATTCTTCCTCTCTTCAGAGGCTCGCTCCTTCTGCCTTTGTCTAACAGCAAATCTTTTGTTCGGGGTTTCAGTTGCGAGCAGCCCGGAGGTACGCGGGGAATGTCTTGGTGATGACGAGCCCTCCGGACTGGTGCGGGGACTGGGGTTTCTAATCGGCCGAGAAACCGCTTCCACATCAGGCCTAAGAAAGCCCCGCTAATGGAATTGTTCCAGCGCTAAAGGGATTTCAAAGTGAATGGGGGCGGACGGCAGAGCAGCTGGTGCGGCTCCCAGGTTGCTCCTCACGGCGCGGTGTGTCACGCAAGGAGGATCTCAACCCCCCCTCCCACAGCCACCTGAGCCTGGAGAAAACAACCCCCAGTGTCCACCCCACCAGTGACCAAGAATCCCTGGGACTCCTGGACAGCCCTGGTCCCGATGAGCTTCCCACTGCATCAGATCAATGCCAGGCTTTGATCAAAACGAGGTGAGAAAGGCAGGACAGAAGGAGGGAGGGATCCCTCCCCCCTCCTCCCCCAGCAATTAATCTGACAGCTTTAAGAATAGTTCTGATTAAAACGAATACACCGCCTTCCACCGGCAAATGTTTGCAAAGCTCAGCAGCCTCGGAGAGGGGGAAATTCCCGGGAAATTAAGTCAGGGTGAACGAGCATCAGGGCTCCCGAGCACAAACGCATCACCAGAGCTACAGCCCGGCGGAGCAGTTGCTTTGCAGCGTCACCCAAGTTAATAAATAGCATGAATATAACATAATATAATATCTGCCAGTGGAAAGCCTGGCCTGGCAGCACGTGGGGGGCAATAAACATTTAGGCACTGCTACAAGCAGCCATAAAACAAGAATGAGGGTTTGATCGCGTTTAGTTGCATTTGGGAAGGGTAACATCACCGGGGTACCCATCACAATGACCTTCCCTTCCATCAAAGTGTCCCGTCACAGATTAAGAGCTGGCAAAATGATCCGGATCAAAGAGGGCACTTCAGGGGGTAAGGAACGGAGGGAAATACCCTAAAAGCTTTAAAGGTGTTGTCTGTAGAAAACCTGAAATCCAACCCCAGGTAAAAAAAGTTAATGGATGAAAGGATGAGCTTTTCTTCCCAACCACAACTTTCTAAGGCTGGTGGCTGCAGAAACAGCTCAGTAACAAACCAGAGGACAGCGCCGAGAGCACAAAGCATATGTAAGAGGAGAAACTAAGATTATCCCGTGGTTTGGTTTGTTTTTTTGTTTTTTTTCCAGGGCTTGACTGAAGTGTTTTGAGTGCCTGAGGCTGGCAAGGCTACCTCCCAGTGCCTTCCTGCTTTGGCAGCAGCCGCTTCAAAGAGCTGCCTTTCCCCTTCCCAGGGACCCACCTCACTAGAAATAGATTCCAAGTCCCCAGAGGAAGAAGATGGAAACAGCTGAGTTCTCCCAGCCGCAAGCTGGGTTGTCATCTTCCAGCTGGAGGCAGGCAGAGGGGTAAGGGCAAGGCTTCCCTTCCGCCCACGCCGAGCGGGAGGCTCCCAAACTGATTCTGCAGCCAACGTCCACCTACCAAAAAGCTGCTTGGGAAGCCACCGCTCTCCCTCAAGGTGGGGACGGCAACCCAGCGGGGCTCCCACTACCTCCTCCAGCAGCCCCCCGCAGAGGGGGACGGCAGGGCCAGGATTTTCATGACCCATCGTCTCTGGAATTCACCGCCGAGCGTCCCACAGCCTCTGCTTGGTACGACGCCAGCGCCCATTCTCAAATCCTGCGTGACCCACCAGCTGCCGAGGGCAAACCAGCAAAGCGTACGTCACCCAGGGAGGAGACGAGAGCAGCGGGCTCTGATGAACGAACAGACAAATTCACTCCCATCCTCTTGGTTGAAGGGAGGAGGTCCAGGTTCCCCGGTTGTCCCAGTCAGCCTGAATGACCCGGGGCAGGTCATTTAGTCCCTTTGTAGCAAAAAAGTCTCGGGAGGCAGGGAGCCGAGGAGCGGCAGCGCGGAGCGAGGCAGGCAGGCAGGCTGCCAGCCCAGGGCTCAAACTCCTTCAGGGAACTGTAACAGTTAGGCGGGTAAACGCATTAACCATGGGAACAGCTTCCCAAAGGATGTGGTGGATCCCAAATTGTAAGTCTTTCCGTTGCGAGTGGATGCCTCTTCCAGAAACGCAGGCTGGAGTTCAACCGCAAGCGCTCGCGGGGAAACGCCACGACCCCAGCCAGGGCAGGAGCTGGGACCGGGTGCCCAAGCAGCCGCTTCTGACGTTCCAGCTACAAACCTATGAAACCCCTGCCCTTTGCACATTCCCATGGCAATTCAAGGCTTTTCTTGGCTTTCATGTCTCTACCAAGGCCAATTTTCAGCTGTCTCTGTGACCTGCCCCCCCAGGCCAGCGCAATTCCCTTTGACCCAACCTGTCAAGCAATCCTTTAAACCTTCTCACCCCTCTACCTGGTTTTGTTTGGTTGTTTTCTGCTTTTTAATTACATATCAGATCTCCTCGGGAAAGTTTCTCTGTCTCTTTGCTTCAGACCCTGCTTCCCCCAGCACCAGCTTCTCGGTGAAACTCCCAGATGAGGACCAGTGAAAGCCTTGACAGCAGACAGTACCCAATGACCCACACTGCTAGAGACAGGTCCTCCACCATCCCACCTGCTCTTGGTTCCTGGAGGTTCAGCAAGGTCAAGTGCAAGGTCCTGCACCTGGGTTGGGACAATCCCAAGCACAAATCCAGGCTGGGTGGGGAATGGATGGAAAGCAGCCCTAAGGAGAAGGACTTGAAGGTGTTGGTGGATGAGAAGCTGCACTTGCCCCGGCAACATGCCTGGGCTGCATCCCCAGCCCCGTGGCCAGCAGGACGAGGGGGAGGATTATGCTCCTCTGCTCCGCTCTGGGGAGAACCCCCCCACTGCTTCCCCCAGCTCTGGGGCCACCAACAGCAGAAGGACATGGACCTGTTGGAGCAGGGCCAGAGGAGGCCCCGGAGATGCTGGGAGGGCTGGAGCCCCTCTGCTGGGAGGGGGGGCTGAGAGAGTTGGGGGGGTTCAGCCTGGAGAAGAGAAGGCTCCGGGGAGACCTTGGAGCCCCTTCCAGTCCCTCAAGGGGCTCCAGGAAAGCTGGGGAGGGACTCTGGATCAGGGAGGGGAGCCCTAGGAGGAGGGGGAAGGGTTTGACACTGAGAGAGGGGAGATGGAGCTGAGATGTGGGGAAGAACTTGTTTGGTGTGAGGGTGGTGAGAGCCTGGCCCAGGTTGCCCCGAGAAGCTGTGGCTGCCCCATCCCTGGAGGGGTTCAAGGCCAGGTTGGAGGGGGCTTGGAGCAACCTGGTCTGGTTGGAGGTGTCCCTGCCCAGGGCAGGGGGTGGCATTGGAGGGGCTTTAAGGTCCCTTCTAACCCAAATCATTCCATGATTCTATGATTCCAACGGTTTACAGTGAAGAATCTGCCTGCAAACAATTCTAATGCCCTTCAGAAGCTACTGTTAACAAAGGGGAAGAAAAATACATTTGAAAGGAGAAAAGAGGCAGGGATAACAGGGGAGAAGCAGGGATAAGACATCATTTTACTGAAGTCCACCTAAACTAGCCTGTGCTCATCAGGAAGCTGGAGCAGGCAGGTCCTGTGTACCCTCCTGCCTGCAAACCACACTACAGGGCTTTCCAGCGCCAGGACCGGACGCTGCAAATAGCAAGGAGTTCACGCTGAACATCCCAGGAGACCGGCATGGAACAGGAAACTTTCTTCAGGAACAACAAAAAAAATTCCCTCATCTGCCTCAACGGCAGTTATATTGGTACCAAGTGTTCTCGACGCGTTCCTGGACTGTGACCTGGCATTTCTGCAGGCCTGCTCTCACATCTCCAGCGGTGCTCAGCTGACCCACACCTACACCTTGGTGGAAAGGTTTACTGTAACATACGCAAAACTGTTCCTCCTTTTCTTTTAGCTTTTGAATTTCTACTTCTCTTCAGGATCTACAATCAGAGATTTGAGGAGTCGGTTTATACCCAGTAAGAAGTGACAGTCCCCTCCCCAGGACGTCTCTTCTACAGCAATTCTCCTTCTGAGACTCTTTTCCTTCCATTCCCAACCTAAACCATCTCCCTGTGCAGAAAAGTCCGAGCAGGGTAAAGCCTTGCCAAGGGAAGAAACTCTCCCATTATCTCATCCAAGAAAAGTGGCAAAAGGGGGAAAAAATAAAGACCAGAAGGGATGGCTCGCATCCCTGGGTCATGGCAGGGAGCTGGAAAAGGCTCATCTCCAGGAGGACAGAGTGCCAGCACTTCTTTTTTTTTAACTTAGCAGCTGCAGAATTTAAGCTTTATTAAAAGCCTATTTTGCCCTTGCTGATGCAAAGGAAACCACCTCCCTCCTCTCCCCTCCCAAATAAAAAGCCAGAGTCTGCAGACAGACATCCTGTAATGTCACCTTAGAAAGAGGTGGCAACTTGACTCATCTCAGCGGGACGTGCAGCACGGAGCAGTTTTCTTTCACTTCAGGTTACAACTGGAATATACCACTCCCACGGCTGAGCCTTGCTTTGAGGTTTTATTATGAGCAATCCAACATACCTTCAATATTCTCTGATTACGAGCGTCTGGAGCAAGAAAGGCAGAGATAGGCAAGGAAAACAGGCAGGCTGGATTTTGAGGCTCCAGGCACCGCTCATCACCCCCCGTCTCCCACTTATTTGCAGCGCAGAAGCCCTCTCTCCCAGAAATACAGGCTGCGTGATGGGTCAGAAAATCCCCATTTCAACGGCCTTCCCGCAATATATTTTCCTGTAACACCAACAAGAGGCCACGTGATTTGTCAGGTCAGAGTAACAAGAGATGGAGAGCACTGAACTAGGTACCATTTACTAACCGCCCTTCTCTCCAATGGCTATTCTAAGCCTACCTCAATTTATAGATTAATCTGCTGGATCAGTAATTTAGGCCATTCGATGGTTAGCCTTTAGAAGTGCACGTTTCTGGGAAGGCTGAAAACCTGCTTGTGATTTACAAAATTGCTGTGGGGTCTCTAGTGGCTTGGGCACTTGTCAGAGGCAGGTGTTCTCCATTAGCCACATTCTCCCTTCCCTCCCCTCTTCCAGGTTTAATATCAGCAATGAAATACTAACTGCTCCTGCGGCATTTACTCTAAAGCAGCAGAGCAAGCGCCAGCCTTGTCCCCCTTCCCATTTCTAGCCCGCTGTGTCCATCACTACGTGATATTAAGGCTTTAGGATGATGTACATCAACCAACTGGGGTGGGGGAGAACGGGACCAAAAAGCATCCAAATAATCTGCGCTCTCCCCACGCCCTGGGGAGGGTGTCCCGAGCCTCCCAGGACGAGGAACATTCCTCCCCTGCATCCTCCCTTGTGGAGGATGGTGCCAGGGGCTGGCCCAGCTGAATAAACTGGATAAAAGCAGGAATTGAAGAGGGAAAGAGCCAGCCTGCCCCTGTTGGCAGCTAGCCCCTCCTTTTGCCCAGCCCTTTCTGACTCCCACCTCATGCTTTTGCTCTCTTCCAGGCCTGGGTTGGGATTCCCTCCAGAATCTGGCAGCAAAGCTCTTTTAAAATGGCAGTGGGAATCCTTGCTAAGCAACGGGACTAACCCTCCTTCCTCCAACGCCGACGCACGGGCTCCAGAACCCGCCGTGCCTCTGCAAAGCAGGCAGCGAGCGGTGCTTCCACCGGCTCTCAGCGTGGTACCCTTCGTAACACAAAAGGAAGCTCCAATCCCTCAGGGCTCAGATTTTTTTTTTTATTTTCCAAACTGGGTAAACACAGGCAAACACCCGTTATTTGCATGCGCAGCAACCGGGACAAAGGATCTGTGGCCAGGTAGGTGTCTAACCGGTGGTCCAGGCGTGCGGTAACACGTGTGCAATCCTAGAAATCCCCAGCTAAAAGAGACTTATCTCTAGACTGACTCTGTGCCGCTTCCAAGTCTCGCTCCAAGATTAAAAAGCAGCCTTTGTTGTTTGGAATATTACCATTTCAGAAAAAAACCCCACCCCTGCTCGGCCCCCCACCCCCAAAGGCTTGGTTTATAACCCAAAACATTGGCGCCTTAATACCAGAAGGTCAAAGCCCTCCAGTCATTAGGCAGATTATATTTAAGAGCCCGATGTGCAGCTGATCAGAGACTTATTCCTTAAAGGATTGAAACGGCGAGACAGCGCACCTCAGCAAGCAATCTCGTTTAATAGTCAATTACCAGAGATGGGCTCCTCTGAGCTACACATCACTGCAGACAAAAAAAAAAAAGCCAAGCCTGCACCACCATCAGCTTTCCTCCGCTTCTGCTATTAAACCAAGCCAGCTGATCCTCTCCTTCAGCCCATCGTTAACTGGCAAGACTGGGATGCATTTAGAAGTCACCCAGCAGTTTTATCTCAAGCAGGACAGTAATATTCTTGATAATAAGCAATTTTTATTTATTTTTCTTTTTTAATGAGAGGGGGATTCAGAAGCCAAAAGAAAACCCCCAACTTTTTCAATACAAAACCCAATCTCTGAGCTTCTAATTAAACCAGGGCCAATGACGATCCTCCAGCAGCGAGTCCCCGAATACCTAACCCCACACGGGCTGTCGCACATCTGGGAGAAGGAAAGAGCTAACTGAAGGCAGATTTGCGCAGTGCTGATGTATTAGGGCCAGCCAAATTACAGAGGAGGGCAGGCCACCTACATCCAGCCACATGTGGGTTAACGAGCAGCGCCGCGAACCAGAGCACCCACCCAAAATTTCCCAGGCGCACGGACATCGGCGTAACCAAGAGCACATGGGAGCTCGTCTCCAGAGCTGCCAACCCCAGCCTTCAAAAGCCATGAGTCAGCCTCCTCTCCCCCTCCAGTCGAGCTTAGCTTAAAAGCTAGACACTGCAGAAAAAGAAGCAAATCAGAAACAGCATTAATTTGTCTCCTAGTTTCTAAGCCTTAGGTGAAGCCAGCCAAGAGTGGCTGTACTTTCCTTCCAGCCATTAGAGGCGTAAAACTTTCTTTTCCACGCTCAAAAGCTGAAGTTCTCACCTGCTCCCTTTCCCCCAGGACTTGAGCGTTGGGAGGAAAACTTGCCAAATATTTTAAGACTTGGCGGTTCATTCAAAGCTAGCGTCCTCCCCTCCCACAATCAATCAAACGTGGAACTGGGTGACTCGGGATTTGCAGCAGGAGGCTTGTGCTAACTGGTGAAGAGGAGAGTTGTTGCCCACAACCCAGCCCAGAGAGTCTGGTGGAAAAGTTTATGCCACCAAATCAGTGCTCGTCACCGAGTTCCCATTGTAAGAGTTTCAACAAGCAGAGTGGTTACTTAAACTGTCACTTGAAGTGACCGTGTTGTGACCACAGACTGCGCGAATGACCCTCTAAAATCCCCTGTGCTGGAGAAGGTGCAGTGCCGTGTCACGCTGCAGAAAAACAGGGTTACTAGCTCAATCCTTCGAAAAGCAGCAAAAGCAAGGCACGCAAGCTGTCGATACCCGCACAGAAACTCCAGAGATTTCAGAAAAACACTCCTCTGATGCAACACGAACAACTCCTGGACACAGCAGAGAGCAATAGGAAAGGGTCTACACGTCAAATTAGGGTTCCTCCACAAACACCTCCTCAGGCTGAAACCTGTCCTGGGGACTCTGATTTACACTCCTGCCTTGAAGAGCGGGGAGAACACAAAGATGCCCAAAGCCTGGTGACAATGTGCAAGGAGGAATGGAAGCCGACTTTCTCGGAATCAAGGAATCACGGAATTGTCAGAGTCGGAAGGGACCTTCCAGAGACCATCCAGTCCAACTCTCCTGCCAAAGCAGGGTTGCCCAGAGCACATCACTCAGGACGGCATCCAGGTGGGGCTTGAAGATCTCCAGAGAAGGGGACTCCACACCCTCCCTGGGCAGCCTCTTCCAGGGCTCTGCCACCCTCACCCCAAAGAAGTTCTTCCTCAGATTGGAGTGGAACTTCCCATGGTCCAGCTTGTGCCCGTTGCCCCTCGTCCTGTCACTGGGAACCACTGAAAAGAGTCCATTATTCTTCAACCCACCCTTTAGATCCTTGGCAGCATTAATCAGGTCTCCCCTCAGCCTTCTCTTCTCCAGGCTCAAGAGCCCCAGCTCTCTCAGCCTTTCCTCATCAGGGAGATGCTCCAATCCCTCCATCATCTTTGTTGCCCTACGCTGGACTCTCTCCAGCAGTTCCCTGTCCCTCTTGAACTGGGGAGCCCAGAACTGGAGGCAGGATTCCAGTTGTGGCCTCCCCAGTGCAGAGCAGAGGGGGAGAATGACCTCCCTGGACCTACTGGCCACACTCTTCCCTACGCAGCCCAGGATCCCATTGGCCCTCTTGGCCACAAGGGCACATTGCTGGCTCATGGAGAGTTTACTCTCCACCAGGACCCCCAGATCCTTCTCCTCAGAAGTGCTTTCCAGAACATCCACCCCTAACCTATACTGGTGCCTGGGGTTCTTCCTCCCCAGGTGCAGGACCCTACACTTGCCCTTGTCGAACCTCATGAGGTTCTTCTCTGCCCAGTTCTCCAGCCTGTCCAGGTCACGCTGGATGGCAGCACAGCCCTCTGGAGTGTCGGCCAGCCCTCCCAGTTTGGTGTCATAATTTGGTTCTCCTCTTACCATTGCCACGCTGACTCCACGCAGAGGTAACAAAAGCAAGGCAAGACTGTCCGAGGGCCCTATTTTTTCCAGCAGCAGAGCTAAATAAGGCCATTTCTGAACAGTGCAAGGCTGCGGAGTGAAGCTGCCACTGGAGACAATCATTTTTCACTGTATACCCTCGCTTGAACGCAGCAACAAGAAGAATAAATTCCAACGGAAGAAAAACTGACAGCTCTTGCCATTTAAATATACGCCTAAAGGCACAGCTTAGAAGCGGGATTCTTACGTTATGAAGAGAAAAAAACCCTTCGGTTTTCTTCTCCCTCGTAGCAAAATCCTACCCAACCATCTCCCAGGCGGGGTGCTCACCTGAGCAGAACCTGCCGCATTCAACCCCGTGGAGAACAGAGCAGACGGGAAAGTCTGCGTCGGTACAATCCCAAGTAACCACTTCAGAAGGCAAGGGTTTATTTTACCTGGTTCCTCCGCTTTCTGAGTTTGAGGCAGAATTTCCCTGCTGGCTTCCTGGCCTTGCACATTCGGTTGAGCTGAAAGAAGCAGCACCAAGCGCTTCTTTCAAACTCAGGAGGAGCAAAGGACTTCTGAGGCACCAACACACGAGCAGAGGGACCACAGCTACAGGTGATACTGGTTTATACCAGGAAAGGTGACCTGGAGGTATTGAGTCTCAGGGTTAAACCACTGCAAGAAATGATGCTGAGCATCAGAAGAGGACAGACATGACCCCTCAGCCCTCCAAGTGCATCTCGGGGGACAGGACACACCTCGGGGAGAGAACAGCAGTAGAGAGAGATGGAGTTAAGTCTCGGAGCAAGCTCCTAGCAAGCTCGGAGGGAGGGTTGAGGGTCTGCACTGGCTCCTAGCTACAACCACCAGCTACCAGGATCACCTCATCTTCACCTTGCACTTCTTAAGGCCCCGAGGCTGTTACAACTGAAAAAGCAGAGGAATCAAGGCACAACCACAATAACAACAACAACAACAACAACTGTCAGAGACACGGTCAGTGGGATGGAGTGCACCCTCAACAAGTCTGCTGACGACACCAAGCTGTGTGGAGCAGTTGACACGCTGGAGGGAAGGGCTGCCATCCAGAAGGACCTGGACAGGCTGGAGAAGTGGACCCATGTGAACCTCATGAAGTTCAACCAGGCCAAGTGCAAGGTCCTGCAGCTGGGACATGGCAATCCCAGGCACAAATAGAGGTTGGGCAGAGAATGGATTGAGAGCAGCCCTGAGGATAAGGGCTTGGGAGTGTTTGTGGATGAGAAGCTCAACATGAGTTGGCAACATGTGCTGGCAGCCCAGAAAGCCCCCGCATCCTGGGCTGCATCCCCAGCAGTGTGGCCAGCAGGGTGAGGGGGGGGATTCTACCCCTCTGCTCATGAGACCCCACCTGGAGTCCTGCATCCAGCTCTGCAGTCCTCAACACAGGAAGGACAGGTTCAGGCTGGATATTAGGAAGAATTTTTTCACCCAAAGGGTGATCAGCCATTGGAATGGGCTGCCCAGGGAGGGGGTTGAGGCACCATCCCTGGAGGTGTTCAAAAGACGGGTTGATGTGGTGCTGGGAGATGGGGTTTAGTGATGGTGTTGCTTTTTGTTTGTGGTGTGGGTGTTTATTTCTGTCAAAATTAGGTGGACGGTTGGACAAGATGATCTTTAAGGTCCCTTCCAACCTAGAAGACTCTGTGATTCTGTGACATGGACCTGTTGGAACGGGTCCAGCGGAGGGCCACGAAGATGATCAGAGGGATGGAGCACCTCTCCTGTGAAGACAGGCTGAGAGAGCTGGGGTTGTTCAGCCTGGAGAAGAGAAGGCTCCGGGGAGACCTTATACTGGCCTTTCAGCACCTCATGGGGTGGCTGCATCCACAGCCAGGTGGAAAACCCAAGCAGTGGGATGCAGAGAGTCACCCCGTGTCCCCAGAGTCAGCGCTGTGCCTGGGCTGCTGGGCACTTCCACCACCCTCCACCCCTCAGACACACACCCTCAGATGGGACTAAAGCTCCACACGTCCTCCTTGCCCACACACCACGAACATCTGGTGATACAGAGGGTGCTGGGACTGGTGTGCCCAGCTCTCCTCACTCCCCTCCGGACTCTACTGAAGTCAGAGCTTTCTGCGTCCGGTTAAATCACTAACGAAGCCAGCATCCCGAGGTGTCAGTTAAGTCTGTTTTGCCACACACAACCGCTCACCAGCAAGTTCCCTTGAAGTGACTCCATCACTTTTTTCAACCTGCCAGCGGGGGGACGTTAAATACTGTTCGGGCTGCTGGGGAGAAGGTTGGGTGGGAACCATTCCCCCCCGTTCCGAGTGCACGCTGGCGTGGCTGCAGTCTGTTCCCACCATCATGCAGCTACAGCACCGGGAGCATCCTTGTTCCTGCCACATGTGTCTGCCCTAACGGGGACGTGGAAGCTGCTGGGTTTGTTTTACATTGGGATCCAGGCTCTCCTCCCTTCCCACGTCTTTAAATACAGACAGCTGGAAGCCCTTCTCCAAACTATTTTCCCCCGCTTCTTTCTTTTTGTTTTATTTTTTTTTGTTTAGGACAAGGTTAATCTGATCCTCCCTGGTTTTTTCTAGATCCCAGGTAATTTTCTAGAGATCTCAGGGATGGTTATTTTTTGACTGAAGGGCTGGAGCACCCCAAGGCTAATGAAGACATCCTTTCCCCGAAACGGGTTTGATAGTGGAGACAGCCAAAGCAAGTGACTACAGGAATCTCTCAAACCGTGTCACATTGCAGGGACGAGGCAGGCACAGAGAAGAGATCGTCCTTCCCTTGGTTGCTCAACTTTAAAGCGTACAAAGCCCCATATATTTAATTCCCACGTACATTGCTCGGTCCCCTGCATTGCAAGCAAGACTACGTCATGAGAATTCCAGCACGGAGCATCCTTACCCATCAATTTGGGGCACCAGGGCAGGGCTGTGGTAAGAGCAGACCCAAGAGGGACGTGGTTTTATTCCCTGTAGGATCTCCACGGGCTCCCCTACCCCCACCCCAGGCGGAGGAAGCAGCGGGGAGAAGAGGAGCACGTAAGATGCTACAGTCTTTGGTCTTTTTCCTATCTGCAAAGACAAGTTTCTTATTAAAAGATAAAGAAAAAAACCCTTTCATCCTCTACTCCCCGACCTAATCTTTAAATACCTAATGAAATATAAGTAATTGAGAGATGCTTTTAGCAGCCGTGGGCTCAGTCATCCCTTTCATGTACATAGACAGAAGCTGACTAGGACTAAGGGTTGCTTAACTTAAAACTGACAAAGTTTGATCGCTCTGCCTGGCAATGAATATTAAAAGCCGTGACAAGATTGACGTTATCTAGCTGCACCGTAGCTTCTATTTTTTTTTTCTTTTTTTTTCTTTTCCCCTCTATTTAAATGCTCCATTCCTCAGTTCTTACTGCAAGGATCCGAGTCAGGAAAATACAGCTCAGGCTGACATCTGCCAGAAGCGCCTGCAAAGCCCAGCTTTCGGGCTGCCAAACTTCAGGCGCTTAAAAAGGCACGACTTACAAAGCGACACCATTTCCCGAGCGCAAAACATGAGGAAAGAACGCTCCTCGTGTGTCGTGTGCCACGCACACGGTCGGGGCTTCAAAGAGGCACCACCTGATTTCTCTAGATGTAGGGAGATGTCGCTAAACAACCTCCTGCCCCCTCCACGGCCAGTCCCGTTCTCCCAGAACTGACTGCAGAGTCCCAGTAAGAAACTGGAGCTCTCCCACACGCTCCAGGGACAGCCGTAAGGACAGTTCCTGCTCCGAATGATGACAGATGTTTCCCTCAATGCGCAGAATTCATTTTTTCCCCCCCCTAAAGAAATGTCTGCAAAGGTTCTAAGTGGCTCTAACTGAACGAGGGGTGGTTAAACAAGGCGTGAGACAGAACCAGCAAGTTGCCAAAAATGCTTTCTCCCTTTAAATAGGAGGAGAAAGCACCATCGCCTGCACAGACTTGCTCCGACACCCGAATTGCTCTCACCACGAAGCGTGTACCTTCTTTCTAGCTCTTTCAATCCCCGCTCACAGTCGTTTCTCGGGGGGCTGGGTGAAAGAGCACCTCCCTCAGCTAAGAGTGACGTCCTCGCGCTGAAAACCACAGGCTGAGGTCGAGCCGTGCCGTACGCGATTCCTTCGAACCCCAAAGCCGCCTTTCAGCTCCCACGTTAATCAGAGCCACCCCGTGACCCGCCGACAACTCGTGCTGTGTTTTTGTGGTGGAGGTGGGAGCTGTTTCCAAGTAACCGAGCTAAAAACCTTGGGCCGCCCAAGGTCGCGGAGGATATCTCCGCTCGGGAGCACAGCTCGGGCGCTTCTGCAGCTGCTGCCCCCCAACTCCTCCGAGAGCCAACAAAGCCTCTCGGGGGACCCCCTCGGCCGTTAAACCTGGGCCAGCTGGTTTCTCCTCTGCAGCTGTAGAACAAATCCGAGCAGAGCTCTCACGCGGGGCTGACAGCTCCACCTATTCTGCAGCGGCGTCGCTCGCCTCTCCACAGTAGAGATGTTCTCCCCCAGCTCCCCGGGCTTCCCCTCTCCGCACCAGCATCACTGACAGGCTGGTCCCACGCTGCCACTGAAGCTTTTCTGGACTTACCTCTTCAGGCTGCCAATTTAATCACTACAACCCCAGAGAGGCAGGCACCCACCTCTTGCTATCCCTCCCCATCCTTTAAAGGAGAGAGACATTTGCCATCAGTCAGCCACAAGCAGTGCTCTCATCACCAGATGTTCACCTCGTCATCATAATTTGTGTTCTTAAATCATACAGAATGGTTTGTGTTGGAAGGGACCTTAAGGACCACCTGGACCCATCCCCCTGCCCTGGACAGGGACACATCCCACCAGACCAGGTCGATCAAAGCTCCATCCAACCTGGCCTTGGCATCTTGAAATCTTTAAGTGATGCTCGCTGAAAGCTGATGGTCAAGCGCTCGCACAGCAAGATCTACCTCGGTCCGGCCACTTTGCAAGTAGGATATTGTTTTACTGTACGTGAAAAAAAAGGTAAAAAAAGCCCAGAGCTGGGACAAACAAGCTGACTGTACATAATGGACATTGTTAGGTGTCTGAATAGGTCACCAGCTCAAAGGAAAGTTCGGCTCCACAATGCAGGTCTTGAGCTCTGAATACCCAGCAGAAAGCATCCCTGTGCACTCATGCCCCACGCATTCAGCGCAGCTGGATCTTTTTGTATTTCTCACTGTCCATTTCCTCCTGAATTTCCCTGGTTTCCTTCCATTGGAATTATGAGCCTTTGTTCTTTCTCTGCCCTCTTCCTCCTACTATTTTGAAGCGTGCAGATGGAGTCTATGGGTAGGGAAGCAAGCAGAGTTGCAGCACCTTAGAAAAACAACTTTCGCGGCTTACTCATAGTGGAAATAGGATAAAGCAGCTCTAGCATTGTATGGAAGGACTGACCCCTGTTGCAAAAGATAGGACCCTGCCAAACTACAGCTACAACCACAAAGAACTTTGTCTCCATCAAAGAGTAAGGTGTTAAAACAGGGCCCCCTGTGAAATAATTTCTAATCCCCGTATTTGCTAAGTTGTTCAAATCTTGGTGGGGCTTTCCGCCCGGACTCCTATCATCCATCATGGTGGAACGTTCTTCTTTCCATCGACAGGTCTCGAGGACTGCAGCAGCCCGTGCAGCAGAGCTTCTCCAACTTTGAACAGGGCTTAACTGAGACACCCTGAACAACCGGTCTGAGCATCCCTACGGTCTTTCAGTACAGGAGAAAGGTATTCGCACACTGACAGCCTGGGTTCGGGTATGATCCTGACAAGCTTCTCCTGTGTCCAAGTCACAGACTACCACAAAATGAAATTTTTAAGAGGCATCCACTATGAAAAACAAACCCAGAAGCTGGGGTCACTGACGTACGGCTTCAGGCATGTGCAGTGGCACTGGGGAAGCGCAGCTGGGAGGAGGACAAGCTGAGAGGGGTACTCACCCCAAACCTGGATGGTTAGAAGACAGCACTAGAGACAGAGCCAGGGCAATGCTGCACACACCTACAGGAGTTTTCTTCCTGTCATCGGCCTTGCTTTGCTCCACATTTCGCTAGAAGTGCTTGTCCAAGACACCCCAGGATCTTCGGGGTGCTCTGGGACCAGGGTAGGTCCTGCTCTAAGAGAGCAGCGCTCAGCACTCCTCCTCGCACTGCCACAGAGAGGGCAAATTTCCTACCGCCTTTCTTTCCAAATACTTCCAAAGACAACCTGCATTCATTACAACCAGCATCAGGACTTCTGGAGCACTTGAGACTACCCCGAGCTGTCAGCTCGTTCAGCGATAATAATCACCTGTCAGAAATGCAAATCAGACTGGAGAAGAAATAAGGGTTAAAAGGAAGAAATACGAGTAAGTACCTGGAGCTGTAGCCAAGGCAATCAAGAGACTGAATTCAGCTGCTTTGGTAAGTACCTTTTAATGCAACGTGTTCCTCCTCCAGTGCAGGAGTCCTAGGGTGATTCCACAATAGTCTTCTGCCTGTGGCTTTAAATTTGCTAATAAATAGCCTATGCACTCATGCACACCGTGGATGTGGGGGAGGGTGAAAAGAGAAAGATTTCAGATTACAACAAGAACAGCATTTGTCACCTGCTTTAGATGGTGTGAGAGGCAGTTTCCAGGCTCTTGGGCTCAGGAAGAATATTTTCTGTTCCATTCCTGATGTGCTTGGCTGCCTTCTGCCAAAACCTGTTTTAAATCCATTAATGAAACTAGGCTGAGTCTGCATAACTTCTTAATTCCCTGGTGGAAAAAGGGCACTTGAATATATTTCCGGGAACGACAGACACCCACAGTTCCCACCACTGCATGTGAAGCGTGGCTCTCTGGCCAGCTCCCTCCTCAACCCCCAATTTCTCTCCGGAATGTCACCGATTACTTTATGGAGAACACAGGGACTTGATGAGATTGGCTTTTCTCTTTATACCAACACCTCACTACTGGCTAGTCCTGACTGCTGCCACGTTCCCATCCAGTTTCACACACATTAGTGAAAGCACATGGATCTCCATTGACACCCTTCTGCTCTGCGGTCACAGACGGATCCGCTCCAGGTAGTGAGGATGGTGGGAATGATAAGGAAGGCTTTTTATTCTTGTATTGCCCCATGCCTGCTCTAAAGGGACCCATCCAGCACCGTGTCCATACTCTCCCTCCTCAAGAGAGGAAGCTCAGAAGAGCAGCCAAGGTCATAGAATCATAGAATGGTTCAGGTTGGAAGGGACCTTAAAGCCCACCCAGTGCCACCCCCTGCCCTGGGCAGGGACACCTCCCACCACACCAGGTTGCTCCCAGCCCCCTCCAACCTGGCTTTGAACCCCCCCAGGGATGGGGCAGCCACAGCTTCTCTGGGCAACCTGGGCCAGGCTCTCACCACCCTCACAGCAAAGAAGCTCTTCCCCACATCTCAGCTCCATCTCCCCTCTTTCAGTTTGAAGCCATCTTCAATTTGTAGGAGCTGAAATCTTTTAAGGACAGGGACCACTGTTAGTAGCGACATGAGCTGGGCCCTGGGACAGAGCCTTTCTCCAGAGACCTGGAGAAGAGATGGCAAATGTTTCTTATAGAAAAATCGGAATTATTCCAGCATATGAAAACAAACCCCTCTGTCTCAGAGTGTTAAGGCACTAGTAGACCACATTCTTTAAAAAACTAAGTTAAAGGACACAGCAACAGCTAATAAAATGGGCACCAGTTCCGTTAAAGCAGCAGTATTTTTTGGCAGAAGTATTTTAAGGCTAACCTCCCATTCCACCAACAGCCGAAATGGGAAGGATCGCTGAGTCAGCTTTTGCTTTGGGCTTCACAATGTGCTCTATGTTTTCCAGCAGGCTATAATCTACCGGAGAAAGCTGAAGTTGGGGGGGAGGAGGGGGGGGAAGAGGGTGAACGTAAGAGCTTTGAAGAAATGTGGAAAAGAAATATATGAAATTCAAGCCTCTGTTTAATTAAAAAGCTGAAGAAAGTGATACCACAGTGTCATAGGTCTGAGTGAGCTACGACTGCCAAGACAATGGCACCAGCAGTTGCACATAGGGACCGCAGCGATGCTCTGATGGACCGTGACATACTTCTTCTTGCAACTCTGCGCAAGAAATGATGATGTTTTCCTGCTAATCACCTTAATATACATGCACGTGGAGCAGTTCTGGGAACAGGAGGTACTGCAAGTCATCTGTTGTCCAAAGGTCGGGTGTAATTCAGGACTTGTCTCTAGCACTGCCCAACCGCACACACGTAGGGAAGGATGAAAGTTCAAGCGTAAATATCCTTCCTCCATGTACCTTCCCCGCCTCAGGAAAACAAGGTCATCTGGGAAAGATGAAGATCTTTAACCAAGACGGAAGTTCCTTCACCATATAAACCCCATCCACCTCTTCCCCGCCGTTGGCTCTGGGGCTCGGCTGTTGCAGAGCTGGTTTAGCATGCGGTGCTGGCAGCCGGGCCAGTTTCAGTGCACCGAAATAGCTCAGGCAAAAAAGATCCAGCAAGCACGGATGGCGAGAGGAACAGTGGGAACACAACAGCCAGCGGAGCCTCAGCCTGAAAGAAGTGGCCTGCACGGGACCGCTCTGCTAACAGTGCCTTTTGCAAGTAGCCAGGAGAAGCCTTTATGTTGAAACAAAGGACTTGGCAGAGAAAACCCACTTCCTCTCATTTACTCTCTGCACATTGAGTGAAACTTCGGTTGAATTAAGAGAACGGGTTGTTGTCGTGTCCCCCCCCCCGGCCCCCGGCTCCCAGCCTCACAGCGTGGTTTGCTTTTTTACGCGAAGACGGTTATCCAAAAGTTTCATAAGCTTGTTTTTTTCTTGATCAGCTAAACATGCTAAAGGGCCCAAACTCTCCAGAGCAGCGCATGCAGCTAGCGGGCACGCTACCTGGCGACAAGGTGCTCCCGTGCCTCTGAGGCATCGGATGCCGAGACCCCCCTGGCTCAGGACAAAAAGTGGGTCCTCTCCCGCACAGCTTTACCTTGCCCAGACGAGTGCCAGCTGTGTTTTCCGTCACCCTCAGCAACAACCACCTCTCTACTGTGAACACTTTTTTTCCCCAGAGAGAGCTATACCCTACGCTGCAACAGCCTGCACAAATTAAATAACTAGGGATGTTGTAGACGACGCTTATTACAACCAGTTAATGTAAGAGTCGGCGGGGAGATGCAGAGGATCTCCTACCCTCGGTCCCCTTATCTTCACCCCAGCAGGGGAGGAAAGGGGGGCTGCGATGCCCCAGGCCTCTCCTCACCAGCCCGCGTGCCTTGACAGGCACGGCCCAGCAAATCCCAGCCGGAGAGAGCCGATTAGCCCAGGCACAGCGAGGCACAAAGCCAGCTCGGATTTGGAAGCGGCACGGCTCAGCCTGCACAAAGCCATGCTTTCGCTAGTAAAGCCCTCCAAGAACTGGCAGGTACGCTCTGCGTGGAGCCAGCTCAGGGGTCCGCGGGCCCCTGGTACAGTTTGTTCCCAAGCCACGTGATGGCTCCCTTGCTGGGGAAGGGGCAACCGCTCACGCAAGAAACCCAGCGTGTTCTGACTGCGTATTAACTCTGCGTGCGGCTCCAGGTCCTAAAAGGATTGGAGGGACGAGAACACCACCGAAAGTTACTTTAAAAAGTTTCTCAGCCTTTACGGTGCCTTCTGGATGACTGTTCAACTTGATTAGCTGACAAAGAACCACAGGGCAGAAATCCCCGGTACTCTCTGAACTGAGGCTCTGGAGATGATGATGATGACGACCTACCACATCCAACTCACCACGGGTCCAGCGTTTCCACCGACTGGGGGCTTCACCTCTTCCTCCGCAGCCATCAATCCATAGGCGCCTGAGGTTCTGGGCAGCTGCTTTCTTTTCAGTTACATCACAAATCACAGGAAATAAAAAAAACCTCTGTCTGGGGGGGGCCTCCTTCCTAAGGCTCAGCCTGAATCTTTCCATTCCCATTTTCAGCCCCACAAGTCCACAGCCTGTGGACCCAAGAGGACCCCGGCCATTATTTCTGCATCTGAAACACGTTATCACTTTGCAAAGCCCCTTCTTTTGTTTCAGGCAACCCTGAATTCCCCACAGCGTTCGGCACAATCTCCGAGCTAATGCTTCAAGGCTCCCAGATTGTCACAGCCACAGCGCCCTGTTATATTGGTATCAATATTTAAAACCAAAAAAAGACCCTCTTCCTCCAAGACCATCTGCATTTCCAGGTTTATCACAAATGGTTTAAAAAATAAACCGCACGCACGTATACTCGGCTTGAGGTGCACACGGGAAAACAGATTCACTCGTGCATCAGCCAGACAGCTGACATCCATCCTGACATTTATCTCCATGTATGAGGAGGAAAGATGAATCACTCCCAGCTATAAACCGGAGTTTGCCCTTGGTCAAGCTGGTAAGTGTCATAAATCAGCCACCGGGCATCCTCAAATGCGGAGACAGGCACCTAGAGAGAGCTGGAGAGCCAGAGGGGCAGCAGCAGGCTGAATTAAACAGGCAGAAACACGACCGCGTCCCAGTGACATCTAAATAAAACCCACAAGAGCCAAGCTCAAGCCATTTGCTGCACTCTGGGAAGTTGAGGCGCATTTGTAACCGTTTCAAACGATTTGTTCAACAATTAGCTGCCGCAGCTAATTCACCTCAAGGGAAAGAGAGGATTCTTCATTTATTATTGAGGTCTTCAACTCAAGATTAGCTAAAATCCTTTACCAGGAAGGCCAAACAAAGGCCACTGGTCTGGCTGGGGAGAGGCGTGCCGTGCAGGAGTTTAGCCCAGATGAACTGCCAAGCACCTCCGGAATTTTAGTGGAAAGTAGCTGGCTGAGGAGCTGTTTTACAGGCCTGGCACACTGGGCATGCCCAATTCAGACAGGGTTTTTTGTGTTGGTTTTTTTTGGTTTGTTTAATTAAAAACCTCTTTCCAGGTCCAATCAGACTTTCCAGATAAAAGCAGCAGCGTTTAACCCAGCAGACGCGGAAAGCGCTACAGGAAAGGCAAATCCAGAGGCTTGGGATCAGGCTCAGATCTGGGAAACCTCAGGGAAGCCAACCTGCTGGTGCCTTCACTTCTCTGTTTAACCATCAGGATGAAGACATGAACGACACCGCAGCGATAAGGACCAGGCAAAGGGCATCCCTGGGGGGCACACAAACAGGACACAAACTTTTTCACCTATTTCAGTAACGGCCTCAGTTACTGAAATAAAACTCACTATTATGGCTCAAATTCTCTAGAGAATGATGCTAGAACCTAGAGTCAATCCTGCCAAGCATAGCTCCTGGCAAAGACAGGCCACTGAGGGTTCGCATCGTTTCACTGCTCCCCAAAAAACCCCAGTAGCAGCAAGAGGCCAAGGTGGGCTTGTAAAGGCACCGTGTTCCTGATGCCGATACTGCCCAAAGCTTGCGACGGTTGGGTCTGCCAGTGTGGACAAAACTGGACTGCGTTCAAAGCCCTCCCCTCGTTTCAGGCATTTAATTTCATTTATGACTCCAAATAATCTTTTGGAATGACTTGAGACCCTGCACTTTTAGTGGTTAAAAAGTATATGAGCTGATTGAGGTCCCCCTCCCAGCATAAACAGGGTTTAGGATTCACCCTGCTGAACCCCAGCTACCGAGCTCTTGGGGCTTCCAAAGGTACCTTCAGACCTTCTCCCACGAGCCATCCGTCCTACAAGGCAGGTAGCGGCAATAAATCTGCATGTTGTGAAGGTTTCTTTCCTCCTGTGTGCTACACCTAGCTCTAAACCATGAAGCCAACCCACGCCACCCAAGGCAGAGGCACCCTCAAAGCTTTTCCCCTCACCCTGGGAACGGGATGGCCGGGAAGCCGACCCGGCTTGTCTTGCCAGGCTCCTGGTTCAGGGTTGTGGCCCGCAGGAAGGTTACACCCAGCACAGACTGGGATACCTTAACTGGGAATCAGCGCTACAACCCAGCACAGGAGGTGTGCAAGGGGGAGGAAAAAGCACAACAAATGGGAGAAGAGACAACTGCAGGGTTTGCTTTGGGAATCTTAAGACGGAGAATGATTTGAGAGTTTCCAGGACCACCCCAGGCTCCCTGGGCTTATAATTTTGATACAGAAAACGAAGATTTCTTGGCTCCAATGGCTGACATCCAGCCACTCCCCTTGCCAGCCCATCCTACATCAAGCAAAGCAGCAGCTCTGGCACAAAGATGAGCTCGTGCAGGGAATGTGCCAATTTCTGCCTGGGTTTTAAGCCCTGGGGCACCCCACTGAAGGTTTTCCACAACCTGAGGCAGAGCCTGCATGGATTTATAGTCTCAGTCCTGTCAATATGATCTCATTCCCTCCGAAAGAAGGAGCGCGGCCAGAAACGCCACAGCCAAAGACAACACTCATTTATTTGTTCACAGGTGCCTGTGGTGCCAATGCTGTCCCTCCCAGGCTACCCCAGACCTGACACCGAGCCCCACGCTCGATAAGGGCGCCTTCAGCAGCTAAGGACAAGGCAGCACGAACTGTAGGTGAGAAGCTCAACACGAGCCGGCAGTGCGCGCTGGCAGCCCAGAAAGCCAACCCCATCCTGGGCTGCATCAAGAGAAGTGTGGCCAGCAGGTCACGGGAGGTGATTCTCCCCCTCTGCTCTGCGCTCGTGAGACCCCACCTGGAGTCCTGTGTCCAGCTCTGGAGTCCTCAGCACAGGAAGGACATGGACCTGTTGGAACGGGTCCAGCGGAGGGCCACGAAGATGATCAGAGGGATGGAGCACCTCTCCTGTGGAGACAGGCTGAGAGAGCTGGGGTTGGTCAGCCTGGAGAAGAGAAGGCTCCGGGGAGACCTCAGAGCAGCCTTCCAATATCTGAAGGGAGCTCCAGGAGAGCTGGGGAGGGACTCTTTGTCAGGGAGTGCAGTGACAGGACAAGGGGGAATGGTTTTAAATTGGAAGAGGGGAGATTTAGATTAGATACCAGAAAGAAATTCTTCACTGTGAGGGTGGTGAGAGGCTGGCCCAGGCTGCCCCGAGAAGCTGTGGCTGCCCGATCCCTGGAGGGGTTCAAGGCCAGGTTGGAGGGGGCTTGGAGCAACCTGGTGTGGTGGGAGGTGTCCCTGCCCAGGGCAGGGGGGTTGGAACTTGATGATCTTTAAGGTCCCTTCCAACTCTAACCATTCTATGATTCTAAGATTCTATGAATACCCACGACATGAGCACTGCAGGTTGTGGAGCAGGAAGGTATCGACGCTGGCCCAAGGGTCCCCGTGCCACGCAGAGACAGGAAAGCACTCCTTGTAACAGCAGCGCTACCTCCTTCCCATCCAGCTCGCCTCGTGTTAAAGGAAGGAGGCAGAAGGCAATTTTTTTTCCCCCAGGGGACATTTGTTTGGAACAAAGGAAGTTGGAGACAGTCAGCTCTGTAGTGTCCCTCAACAGCTATAACCAACAGCCTCTTACTAATACTCACCAACACTTTTACTCCCACGGGCTTTGAAGAAAAGTTAGCATGAAAAATTTGTCTGAGCGCAGATATTCCACCCCCTTAAGAGATTCAAACCCTGCCCTTCAATCCCAGCACTGACCAGGGGAAGCTGTTCAGCATCTCCACTGTCCTGCAGGACTACTAAAGCTGACGATATACTACTCCTTCAAATGTTTCTTAAGGGCCCTTGCTAAAAGCAACGGCCATGAAAGCATAAAGCAAGGGAGGAGAAAGCTATCTCATACGGTCTTCAGAGTCAGCCCAAAGCACACGACCTGTTTTGTACCGATTTGTTTGCAGAGGCCCTGTAATTCTCTAGAAGTGGTTTTGTTTCCAAAACAAATGCTACACACTCTTCTTTGACTTGGGAAAGGAGAAGCACACACACACACACCCCCCTGATCCAATGCAAACAGCCAAACAGCGCTGGCCAGGCTTGGGAGTGCACGCGTGTGAGCGGGAAGGGAAACGGAGAGCCCTTCCAGCTTTCCACGGGGTTATTGCAAACAGCAGGGAGGGAGAAGGGATTTTACACATCAGGAAAAACACCGTGGTGGTGCTTGTCCTTAAAGCGAACGCGGCACGACGGAAGGCCCTGGGCTGCATTGCCTGTTCTAGCACTTCTCTAATGGAAAAGGTGCATTATTGGGCGAGGAGGAGACCCCGGCAGCAGGGTGCGTATCGCGGGAACCGCTCCGGGCGCTGCGCAAACCACCTCCACGTTTTTCTGGCCTTCGCTGTGCATCATCCAGAGCCTACGGCAAAGCCAAGGACGTCCCCACAACACCAGTCTCCGGGGAGTTAGAGACGGCAAACGTACCAGCTGCTTCCTCGGCCGCCCTGCGATGGGAAATGGGCAGGTTGCTGATGAAGAGGGCAGGCGTGTTGCACGCCAGCCATCGTGCAAGGAAACGGCACGACCAGGCTGGAAAAAGACTCTTTCGAGCTCTCTCCCAAGAAAGTTTAATAATCTCATCTTTCACACGCTTACGCCTCTGCTGGTTTTGGTTTCTTTTTTTTTTTTTTTCCTTTTGCAGAGCTTCCCAGTGTGAGCCGTACTGGCAGGGAGGCAGCTCCAGATTGGGGAGGGTTAGTGGGGAAGGGGGGCAGGGGGAGAGGAAGCCTTCGGCTGAATTCCCACCGGCTTTGCATTATGAAAGCCATGAGCTGCAATCAGGCAGCCTTTGAGGGGTCGCTTTAACCCCCTCCTCCCTGGCGAGCGAGCATCTCAACCGACCTCCTAACAGCACGCACGCACACACACACCAGCGAGCACCTCCAAACCAGCCATTTGCTTTCTTTCGGGGAGTATTTTCCAAAAGGTGCAAGTTTTCTTCCGTGCTTGCAATTGTGGGTACTGCAACCCGGCCTGCAGCTTAAAGGAAAAAAAAAAAAAAAAAGAATAAAAAAAAATAGTGCTACAATCCAACCCTGCACATGCCCAGGACTTGTTACTTCAAGAAATGCCATCATTGTTCTCAAGCCAGGCAGCCGGGCGATGAACAGGCGTCTGTATTGTCCACTGCCTGCCTGGAGGCTTATAGCAACAGCGCTGAAGTACGAGTTCCTGAAAGAATATGAAAACCTGCGGAGCGAGGTCGCATCAGACTCACACGCCCACGATTATTTGCTGATCGTCGATAGTAGATGTGATGAGAACAGGGAAGAGAGGGCAGAAAGCGCATCTTCCCCCGAGATTCACAGAAAAAGGGAAAAAAAGAAAAAGTGCTGTCTCCAACGGAAACTTCAAATAAATCACTTCCCTCCACTCCCTGCCTCAGCGGGTACGAGAGCATCTCACACACGTCCTCGCACGCCCGGAGGGACGTCTGTGGGGCTGCTGCCAAGGCGACACCAGTTATCAGCCTCCGCAGAGGGTCCCTGGGCTCCGCGACCGCCCCGAGGACCCTGCTCGCTCCGCAGAGCGCGATGGCAAGGGCTGCAGGACAAAGCCGACTGGGCTGCGACCCAACACTTCAGGGAAGGCTTTGGAACTCCTTGGATAGGGAAATAAAAGTACTCCACGGCTTGGCAGACCGGATTAGAGCACCCTGGAGAGCTTGAGACAGTCTGGAGCTTGTTTAAGGTGCCCTTTCAGCTCAGCCCCCGTGCACCACTTCACTTGAAGCTCAGAGTTTCAGGCTGGAATAAGTAAGGGGAATACAAGAAGTGGGGGGCTCTGAAGTGAACCCCAGCCATGCTAACCATCCTCACGGCCAGAGACTGACAGAGGGAAATTCCCACAGCTGGGGCAGACACTTGCTCAGCCTCTCTCGGGCTTTTTCTGGAAACGAACAAAAGAACAGTTGCAGAGACCGCTGCCGTCCAAAGAGGCTGGAGCTCTGGGGAGAGACCACGCGCCCTTCGAGAGCTCAGAGTCACACTGACATCTCCTTTAAGACAGGAAAGGAGAAAGCCAGTGTTTCAGTTGGTAACTAACCCTAATTGCTCGGCTTCACATCTTGATATCAAGCCAGCCAGCCTGGGCATGCCGGTTTTCGGAGCCTAGCCCCGCACGAGGCTGACAACCTAGCGTGCAGATCAAAGTTTTGGCTGACAAACGTGCTGGAAATATCAGCGTGCTGATTTTTTTCCATGAATGAGGCCACCAGTATGTGATTTTCCATGAATGAAGCCACTAGTATGAAAAGCCTGGGGCAAGAAGGCTGCCTGAAAGCAGGCAGCATCGCCACTCCAGCCTTACTTAGGCTGGTTCAGATTTTATGAAGAATGATTCAGCTGAATCTTGTTCCTTGACGCGAGAAAAAGGGAGGAACACGAGTGTGGGAAAGCAAGACCGTGTAACACAAGCATCTAGGATGGGGGAGACACTCCAGGGACACGCTGGAGCTCAGTGAATATGCAAGGAGGCACTATAAAAGCGAAGGAAGAGAGGAGTGGAAACAATCTTCTGGGTAGACACACCCCCAAAAGCCATGGTATAGCTGGGAAGAGGAGCTTTTAGCATCCACCTCCAATCCCAGGCTTCAACCGTAGAAAGAAAAAGGCTGCCCCTCTCACCTCTCACTCCAACATGGGAAGATCCAGGGGCTTCCCTTCGCAACCTTGCAAGGGGTCTGGAATAAAAATACAGCTGGCTTCGCTCCCCATTAGCAGTTAATTTCCTCAATCATTTTCACAGAGGGAGAAAGAGAAACGCTCATGGTCTAAGAGATGAAAGCAAATGAAAATAAGCCTCATAAAACCTGTACCGCCCTAAGGGAAAACTGCCCCACAACCTTCATCGGGGAATTATCAAAGGCCCCAGACTGGTGGGGGGTTGTTTGTATTTTATAAGACAGATGCTTTAGAGAGTATAAGTCCTCGAATAGCTGAGATTCCATTCTGCTGAACCTCCAACGAGACTAGAAAAAGAAACAGCTGATCCCAGTTAGTCCGGCCTGGGGATCCAGCCTACCCACATCAAGCCAGAGGGCTGAAGCAAGGCACGGAGCCATACGAGCGCTGATGAACTCCTTCCCAAGGAGATGCCGTTGCCCCCAAGCAAAAGCAACCACACGCTCACTAGCGTGGCCGCAGGAAAGAGCAGAATGAACCCAAAAAAAAAATAAATATCTCATTCATTCCTATTGCAAAATAGAGGCTGGGGTAGAAGGCGTTGACCCATTTAGCCTGAGAACAAGAAAGGATGGCTCCTGGGAGACCAGTTTAAAAGAAGGATGTTTAGTGCACGTTTGGCTTTGAGTCTGGGAGAGCGGGTACGAAACTTCCCACACTTGGAGTTCTCTTTCTTATCGGAAAAGGGCTTAACATAAGCTCAAGAGCAAGAAGCCTTCGGAGAAGGGGCAAAGACCCGAAATGGCAGAGCTCTCCCACCCACGGTTAAGCCTCAGAGGAGAGCGCAGCCCTGGATGAGCCTGTCTGCAGGTAGCGGTCAGGTCCCCAGCGCAAGATCCCACAGGTGGGGTAATTAATTTGGGTCCACCTAGCAAAGAAATCCAAGATACTCCAAAAAAAAAAATAAAAATAAAAATCACCCAGCCTTGTTGCTGCGTTGATTCAAGGAGTGGCTAAGCATAAACCAGCAAACAGACACTAACGATGAATAATTAAAACAAAAATAAAAGCAACAAAGGATCTAAGACCTGAAGAGAAATTACTCACTTGGAACTGCTACCACCACCTTTAGTCTTTCACAACCGAGGGGTATGACTAGGAAATAAGCAAAACTAGCTCTAGGGCACATGAATGTTGCCCCTGGCTGGTTCATCTTGTGCACAGAAAAATATGTCATGTACTACTCACACCCAGACACTTGGCCATGGTGCAAAGGGCTGGACCTCTCCGTCTGGGAGAACAGCACTCTCTGGAGCACAGCAAGGGAAGCGCAGGAGAAAGCCGAGTAGCCCTGAAACCACGAGCAAGAAGCGAGCTATTCCATTGCTTAAGTGACTCCTGAGAAAGACAGCCCACCTCCAGTTCCCCCAAAGGTCTTGATTACTTGATTTGCATCCTCATTCAGCCCATACAAGAAAAACGTGCAAGAGTTTTAGCTAAATAACCCCTTGCTGAGCTAAAACTGGACTGTAAATTCCTGCTTTCTGAAGGAAAAAAGCCTGTGGGATTGCCGTGAAGTGAAATTGCTCCCCGGAGACACGCGAGTGCCACAGCGCTTGCTCTAGATCATCTAAAGCTTAAAGAAGGTGAGAGCTTGTGCTTGTCTCACCGGTGTCCACTTAAGATCTCAAGTAACCAGTTTTGGTCA
Organism: Arenaria interpres; assembly: GCA_013399435.1. Classification (NCBI taxonomy): domain Eukaryota; kingdom Metazoa; phylum Chordata; class Aves; order Charadriiformes; family Scolopacidae; genus Arenaria; species Arenaria interpres. The sequence continues at coordinate 89,117 of VXAK01016133.1, read as the reverse complement.
TGACAGCAAAAGGATCCACTTAGCTCCAGCCAACTGCTGCAGAAAGAGCACCTTTTGGAAGAAAAAGCTTTGGACACAAAGCAGCTCCTAGGCTTGAGGGGAAGGCTAGCTTAGAAATCACAGTAACAGTCCCAGGAGGCTGCAAAGAGGCTCGAGGTTCTCCCACCATCCATATCCTCCCACCAAGACTGCCGTCATTCCTCCTCCGGACGCTCGGAGAGACGCCACGGACAGATGTCTTCCTGCTGGAGTCTACTCCCACGTTGGCATGTTGCACAGTAAATGACTTCTAAACCCAAAGCCCTGAAGCTTTTCACACCACGTCGGGCCACGTGAACCGCTCTGCTGTAGACTAGGGGAGGAAAGCGTCCGTGATGAACAGGCTGGAGTTTATCTTCATTTCTGTGTTTAGGGCACGGACACGTCTCTGGGTCAGAGCTTTCTTGCGGTGCCTCATCCTGCTGGGTCTTGCACCCAGGACCAAACCCTCACGGGCCAAACTCAGCCCCGGGGTTGGCAAGCAGCACACCTCCCAAGCTCCCCAGGAGCAGTGCCTGCTTGCTTCAAAGGCAGATTTTTACCCTGTGTTTACACCAGCCTACCAGGCATGAAAAGGCCCGGGAGGTCACACATCCACCGCTGTAATTTCAGGCAGGATCAAACAGAAAAGCAACAGCTGGGCTGAGCGAGCAAGTCCAGGTTTAATTACAAACGGTTTCGGTAATAAGCAAAGGCAAGAACAAAGCTAGTGCAAAACCTCCCTTTTTCTTCCTGGCTCCTGTTCAGGCTGTGTAGAAACAGCTGCCTAGAGGAGAACCTCAAATAAGATCAACCAACTACTTTTTTTTTTTCATTTTCAGGACTGCTACAGAAGCACTTAGACAAGCGGCAAGGACCAATGGGCAGATCGCAGCCGCTTACGCCAAAGAGTGTGGGTCTGAGCAGGTATTTCCCAGCCTGTACCTCAACAGCCAGAACCACAGAATCACATGGGATTGGAAGGGACCTCTGGAGATCATCCAGTGGCAAATGGTGGCCCCAAAGCAGGGCCACCCAGAGCAGGTCCCACAGGAATGTGTCCAGGCGGGGTTTGAATGTCTCCAGAGAAGGAGACTCCACCACC
>VXAK01016133.1:64692-87707 GCA_013399435.1 Arenaria interpres | reverse complement strand
TCTTCCTGATGCCCCCCAGGATGCCATTGGCCTTCTTGGCCACAAGGGCACATTGTTGGCTCATGGGCATCCTATTGTCCACCAGGACTCCCAGGTCTTTCAGCTCAGAGCTGCTCTCCACAGGTCACCCCCAACCTGTCCTGGTGCAGGGGATTATTTCTCCCCAGGCGCAGCACCCTACACTTGCATTTATTGAAGTTCATCCCCCACGGTGAACGTTATTGAAGTTCACCCCCCGCTGTGTATCAAGCCACACGTGCACCAGGACACGCACAGAGTCATTCTGCAGTAAGCTGCGCAGAGGATTTAATTTGCTTTAACATCCTCTGAATATGAAATGGTGTTGCAATATGGGTTCCTAGCGCAGAGAATGACGGACCCGGCTCGTGGGTCCCACCTGGCCCGGGGAGAGGGGCAGAAAGCAGCTCTCAGAGCTCCAGGGATTCCCACCAAACTGCCTGACCCCTCCATCAGGTCACATACTTACAGCCCGGAGCTGCTCTTGCTGCCCCCAAAAGGCCTAGGAGCGGTGGCAAGGACGGAAAACAGGGCCCTAAACCACACAGAAAGGTGAGAAGGCGCAGGGAGGTGAGCGGAGAGCTTTTTTCAAATACTGGGGGCCTTCCATATGTTTTTTGTGACAGCAAATTAGAAAGGATCAGTGGATGCCCTCATTGCATCCGAGACCCGACAGCATCAGTGAGAGGGTAACACAACCTAAGAGTGCTGCGGAAACACTGCTGGAAGAGAGAACCAACCCCAAACCCCTCCAACAAACCAACACCCCGGCGCTGACAGCCCGCTGCCTCGGGTGTCACGGGGGGACACGGTGGGAATAATGGGAAGGCTGGGAAACCATCCCATCCCTGGGAACCGAGGGCTTCTGACCTTTCTAGCAAACCCTTGCTGAGAGAACTGGGTGGGTTGTTTTGTACTCCTGGCTTTAATTACAGCCAAGTGTTTAAGTTATTCTCCTCCAACCACCCCCATGTCCCTCACAAGCACAAACCTAGCTTTTTATAGCACATCCGGTAGGGATGTTAAACACATTCAGGAAATGCACTTTCAGCCCCAAAACATCCCTTCCCCTGGACCAGTTGGGCTGCAAGGGTTTGTAACGTGGAGATGTGGAACCGGATGTTTGGTTTTGTGACGGCTGCTTTCCTGGATTACTTCTGTCTGTTTAGAGAAGGGAAATTAAATAAATGCAGGGCAGGCTGGCTGCATCCAGAAATAATGCAAGCTGCTTGCAAGGTGAAGAAAGAAAAGCCAGATGGAGAGGCCACTCTTAGCTGCTCGAATTCCCTACGCGCAGGGCAAGGCTTTTTTTAAATTATTTTTTAATATTTTTTTAAATAGCTGACAAAGCTCCTGGGTGCTGACAATGGCTCATCGCACAGTGGGTGTCCACAAGCACATCTAGGATCCCAAACTGTATGGCTTTTTGTGCCCTCCAGCGATACCAACCCAAACTGGGGCTCTCCTCTTACATACAAGAGAGAAATACACCCTCTCCCCCAAAACTTCTATTTTGAGTAGCCAAAGGGCACCAGCAAAGAACCACCGGGCTTTGTCAGTCCCCAGGTGCTGCCTTGGCGTGTCACCGAGGCTTGTGGCTCTTTGCTCCAGGGGAGCAGGGCTTGGACAATAGCTTGGCTCCAAGTCTAAAACCTGACCTTTGTAATATTTTTAACATAAAGGACTCACCTCTGGCTTTAAGAAACGCTGAAAGCCAATTTTCTCACCTGAAAATACCCTGGCTGACTTCCCAGGAAGCACCCTCCTAAGCCCAAAGGCAACCTCCGGGATGAGTATCGGATGCTATCCCAAGGCAGAAGACTCCCTGGAGCACTCCCAGCGCAGGGGGCACACACACGCTGGCCAGGCTGCCCCAGACAGTCTCCTGCTAAACTTGATTGAACTTGATTAAAATACCACACCATAGCATCACTGCACAAACCTGGGATATTCTCCAGCAGGTTGCAAAAGGGACGGCACACGGGGCTGCAACGCATCAGGGTTTGCTGCTCTGAAGGAAGGCAAAACATGAAAACCCGGGGTATTTTTCCCCTCCTTTCCCCACTGCCAGGGCACCTCATTCTCTGGGCAAGCAACTGTCAGTGGGACATCACACATCAGCAAGCTGAACGATGACCTAATTAAACTGCTTCCAAAATAATTGCACTGGGGGGAAAGTTAAAGGAGTCCTTGAACTCATTATTTCTTATATTGATTTTTATTCCATTTTTGCCACATTTGATGCGGATTCTTCACTTCAAGTATCTGCAGCGTTAACTCAAACCCTTTCTCCTGAGGGAGCATAGCTCCAGCACAAGCAGCCATGCACTTTGGCAATGACTAGCCTCACTGGCCATCCACCTCCTCCCCTGGGTCAGTAGGTAGAGGAGGAAACATGGATCCCAGCCGAGCAGGAAGGCGAGCAGCCCGCGGGGCATTCCCAGTGAGCCACCAAACCTGCCTGCGCTCAGAGCAGCAGGGTGTTTGCTGGGAGAACTGGAAGGCAGGTTTGAAGCCGTGAGACCACTTCAGCTGCCACCTGAACCACCGCCGTGGCCGCCCAGGTTGAAGATAAAATGCCAGTCCAACTCAAGGCAAGTTTTTCCAGCACAAAACCCCATAGACAACACTTGGGTTACAATTAATGAGCTCTGCAGGGACGAACCCTCGTGTGGCGTGAACAGTAACAAGCCCACGCTCATCTATACATTCATTCATGCCAGGGAAGGGCAGCTGTCAAGGGTCTAACACACGCACACACACACACTGTGCTTTCACTACCCCAATCGAACTACAAGCCACGCAACGCTTCGCTGGAAAAATGAGTGACAATTCAGCTGCAGCGACTGAATACCAGCCTATCTCGGGGAACGGCAGCGTTCACTCACCATGGAGAGTCACTCTTCAAGCAGATGGGAAGGACAATGTATTTATTTTGACGGGTCTTGTTTCACTGTGACCAAATCGTACGCAGCTTATGTCTTTCAAATATAAATGCAAATGACTGACTTAAATGAAAATCATTGTTGGAGCACAGAAGCATCTCCTCTGTCCCCGAGGAGCGGGTGACCTCCCGAGCTCCTGAGGAACCACAGAGTGGTACGTCAGATGCACAGGGGTCCCGACCTCTTTGTATCTCTGACAAGCACGATGATAATCTCAGAATTAGGTCTTACAGCTTGAACGGAAAGTGACAAATCCGCATCGAAATGATATTAGAGAACAACAAAGAGGCAAAGGCATCTCTCATTCAAACGCTCCCCCAAACTTTATAAGAAGCCACAGCCCGGCCTGTCGTGGCTTTTTTTGGTCCAGAGAAGCACCTTTCAAAGGAACTGCGGGCAACCTCAGGCATGTTCCTTGGCTACCTGCAGTTCCAGCAGGCTGCTCGAGACGTTCAAAACACTGTTTCCTCACTAGGACGTATGATTTATGAGGATCGAGAAATTCGAGCCTGAACATACAAAGTGAGTCTCTGGGACTCATGGGCTGCTTCTCCCGCTTCCATCCCTCCCAAATTATCACACCTTCCAGGCCTAGTCTTGCTCCCACTGAAATCCTGCAGAAAATACTCATTAGCTTAAAAACCACAGAGCCTATGAAGACCTGAGCGCTGTCTTTCTCACTAAGGGTCTATACCCGGACAGAGAAAGCACACACTCACCCAGAGACGGTCGGAAAAGCAGCTGGAGCAGCTGACTGCCGTTTCTCTTGCTGCTTCAGGAAAGATTTAGCTTCTTTTGAGGTCGAGTCCACTTCTTTAGTTACTCTGTCGGAAGAAAAAAGATAAACCAGAGGGTAAGGAAGAGCCATACTCACAACAGCAAAACAGTAGATCCAGCAAGGAAACAGGAGTCCCCACACCACCTGGCACAGAGATCACCTCCATCAGCTGCAAGCTCAAGAACGTGCATCTTGTTAGGATTTCATTCCAGTGACAAACCCTTTATACTCATGGCAGAATAAAGGAAAAGAGTAGCTAATTAGAGCTGGGGGAGGAGGGGATTTTTTTCTTTTCCCCCCTTCAAACGAACAGGAATGCTTATTCATTCAAACAGGCCTGTCTCACTAGCAGCTACTGAATGCTGTGCTCAGGTCACTGGGGGCAATTCCAGGCTCTTAATTGGGCTCTTGATTTCCTCATTTGTTGGTCAGTGAGGCAGCTCTTCTGCCACCCACGTCTCACAGCCCACGGCACAGGGGCTTGGCAACATCTGCAACCCAAACCAGAGAACAAAAACTGGCTCCGGGGATGGGGAACGGGAGAGAAAGCTCTGACAAGGCAGAACGCAGAAATTTGCTCTCATTTTCGTGTTCATTTTTGTTCGAGGCCCTGAGGGGGCAAAATATTGAACTTCAAAAAAAAACTATAAGTCAATATGGCACCTACAGCAGGGAAGGAATTACAAACATGACAAAGAATCTCTAGAAAACCACTCAATAATTAACTGCTAGAAAACCCCAGCTACTTTAGCCCCCTCGTTTACAATGACCTGCCTCCAGCAACATGCTTTTCACCCCCTAGGTAGCTCTTAATGAGGTTGTCCCGGTTTGCCAAGCTAATGATTTTGCTCTCTTGGAGCACAAGCCGGTGAGCATCTCTGGGGCCCTGCGTCTGCTGCCAGCGAGGGAGGGCAGGCTCGCCCCTGGTCTGGAGCCATGTGCTGATGAGAGTTTGAAAGCCTCCTTGCTCTCAGTTACAACTCAGGCTAATCACTGTTTTGACTCCGACCCACCAACTTCCATGTAGAAACTGGCTGATGGACATGGAGAAACCCAAGGAGCAGCAAACCCGGACGGGTTGGCAGCGAGGAAAGCGCTGTAGAGTTATTTGTTGAGCCTGGAGGCACTGATGCCCTGAAATCCCCCCTTGAACCCAACTAGTGCGCACACATCCCCATCCTGAGAGTGAATCAGCGTCTGAAGAAGCGGTTAGGGAAGGGAAACTGTTCTTCTTCCGTCACCTCGGACTGCAAATGTGGTGGAAAAGGCATGTTCAGAAATAAGAATGAATTCTTGTGCCGTACACCTCCTGCTCAGCCTTGTTCTGCCAGTGTAGAAGGAGATTAACCCCGTTTCCCCCCCCCCCGCATTGTCACATGCCTTTCAAACCAGCGGCAGTCATGTGGATAGAGACAAATCCCACGTTATGAATATTTAGAAGTGTTTGCTGATCAGATTGGCAAGGGGTGGGGTGGGAAAAGCAGTTCAGGAATGAACAAAAGCCTCGCTACAGCATTGTCGTGATGTAGGACGGCCCAAACATGCCACCCATTCACAGCCCTCGGCAAGGACGGTCACGTCAGGCAGCAGTGATACCCCAAAGGTTACTCTACTTCCACGAATCTCCTTCAGCAGAATAAACTCGGTGTCTTCATGCAGCAATTAGGCAGAACTCCCTGCAGAGCACCCCCCAGCCACCAGTACTGGGTTCAGATCAGTGCAATCACGCAGCCTATTTATTTTTAAGTGCGGCACCCGAAGAGCTGGCTCCATCCCCTGCCCAGCTGGGAAGCAGCACTGTTTATCATGCGCTCCACAGCGCTGGCCCCCAGCATGGTCCCCCCTCCTCTTTGTCACCCCCCTGTGCTCTCCTGCCATCAGGGTCCATCCCCAGCGTGCAGGAAGCGCAGGAGTCGCCATGAGAAACATCAGGCCGACCCCAAGCGTGCAGGAATTCCAGAGACTTGGAGTAGTAACCACACGGCCTGGAAAAAGAACTCATCTAGGCTGGGCTCCATGCAGCCACGGGACCCGGTCCTGGGTGAGATCCCAGCATGTTTCTGGGACTTGAAGAGTACAGGAGCAAGAGGAGGCAGGGAAAGGAAGCCGAGATCACAGAAAGCATGTCTTCGAATCATAGATCATTCAAGTTGGAAACGACCCTTGGGATCATCGAGTCCAACCATCAACCCCACTCTACAAAGTTCTCCCCTACACCATATCCCCCAACACCGCATCTAAACGACTCTGAAACACATTCAGGGATGGTGACTCCACCACCTCCCTGGGCAGCCTGTTCCAGTCTCTGACCACTCCTTCTGTGAAGAATTGTTTCCTAATGTCCAGTCTAAACCTACCCCGTTGTAGCTTGACGCCATTCCCTCTTGTTCTATCGCTAATTCCCTGTGAGAAGAGACCAGCACCAACCTCTCTACAACGTCCTCTCAAGTAGCTGTAGAGAGTGATGAGGTCTCCCCTCAGCCTCCTCTTCCTCAAACTAAGCAGTCCCAGCTCCCTCAATCGCTCTTTGCATGATTTATTCTCCAGGCCCTTCACCAGCTTCATTGTCCTCCTCTGCACCCGCTCCAGCACCTTGATATCTCTCTTGTATTGAGGTGCCCACACAAGACTCATGGTGTGGCCTCCCCAGTGCTGAGTGTAGGGGGGACAATCACCTCCCTAGTCTTGTTGCACTAAGAGCTGACAGCCCCAGCTCAGCTCCCACAAACTAACAGGAGTCTAGCAATTAAGTAGGATTTGGATACACATGACAGGGAGCAGGTTTTCAAAGCCTGAGGCAGAGCTAGGATCTAAACATCGGGCCTCTTGGTCTTAACTTCAGGAGTACCTTCAGTCTTCTCCAAGCCAGAGACAAAACCACAGAATCACATGAGGTTGGGAAGGGACCTCTGGAGATCATCTGGTCCAACCCCCTGCCAGAGCAGGTCCCACAGGAACGTGTCCAGGTGGGTTTGGAATGTCTCCAGAGAAGGAGACTCCATCACCTCCCTGGGCAGCCTCTGCCAGGGCTCTGCCACCCTCACAGCAAAGAAGTTCCTCCTCATGTTTAGGTGGAACTTCTTACATTCAAGTTTGGGCCCATTTCCTTTTGTCCTGTCCCTGGGCACCACTGAAGAAAGACCAGCCCCGTCCTCTTGACACCCTCCCTTTAAGTATTTAGAAGCATTGATCAGATCCCCCCTCAGCCTTCTCTTCTCCAGACTAAAAAGACCCAAGTTCCTCAGCCTCTCCTTGTAAGGGAGATGCTCCAGGCCCAGATGATGTTCGTCCCACCAGTTGAGGTAAAGGAAGGCATGGAGCCAAGAAGCACATGAAAAAGGGCTCCAGGGACTTGCCAAGCTGCAGTCCACCAGAGTGAGCACGCTGTTGGTTGGAGGAGCTCTACAAAACACAGAGCTCTTGGAGAAGGAAGATGGGCAATGCTAGAAAAGGCAAGAAAGGAGAAACATCTACCTGCTGAGGCCCCTCAACGTGACATGCAGGGGGAGCCTGGCACGGCCCTTCGATGACAGACATCGCAGCAAAGAAATCACTTTACTATCCAGGGGCACGAGAGGGGTTGCTACTAAGGGCTGCTACTCAGGCTTTGATACTTGCTTCCCCTGTGGCTGGGCACAGAATAGAACACTTTGCTCAACTTTTTTTTGTCCCCTTTGGCCTGCCAGCAGCTGCCGTAACATGTATTTTTCAAGTTGTCCGCTGTAGAAACTCAGTTGCCAAGCTGCAGGCAACCTGTTCCACCAGGCCTGCCCAGCTGGGAACAGAGGAACGCGTCAGAAACGTAATTAAAAGTGACCTTTCAAGGCGATTCCATCACAAGACCCACTGATTGCCTCATGAACTGAAACAAAAGCAGCTCTGAGGCTGGCTGCGGCTGGGCTGATGCCAGCAGCGACTTCTGCACCACTCCAACAAGAACGACAAAAGAAAGAATATTAAAGGGCTTTACAAGGTATTAATTCAGGTTATGCACATTTCAACCTTTCCCAGATCCCGGGCCAGGAAGGAAAAAAGAATAAACAAAAAAAAAATCCTCTGGTCTGCATTATTATGGGAGACAATAACTCTCCATGTAGAAACCAAAACACTTCTTGTTCTCCATGGGGAGAAATGGGAGCCATTAATCCAGCTGGAAGAAATCACAGTCATTACTAAGGAAAATTACAAGACCTTTCACTTTTAAATACTTGATAAATAACTATTTGCCTGACTGTTTACTGGGATGCTATTCACACATTGTAATCCAGGAATAAACATGAAAATAAGTATATTGTCAGTAGTAAAACAAGTAGCTAGTGTCTCGCCCATTTGCAGACCCTGTAATTCTCACACAAAACCACTCGCTCTCATCACTTTCCTGTAAAGATTTCATTATACTGCTATGCTATTAAATTGCATAATGAAGATTCCAAAACACAGAAGAGTTATTAATTTTTTGAGCCGTGCTGGAGCCTGGTAGCACAGACGATGCTACTGTACTAGGTACAACTGTGAAATACAAAGGTCTTCTATATTTAAAAGTTATTATAAGGAAAATATGCTAGAAACTAGATCACTAAGTGCCTCTAATACTCACAGGTGTCCTCCTTAGGACCCTTCATCTCTGAACCAAGCTCAAAGCGGTACCCAAGCATCTGTTTTGTGTGCCCAGCTGCAAGTCCATCACTTCCATCTCCCACTGAAGAACTCCTCACCCTTCCCTTTACATTTACCCATTGAACCCACCTGCGTGGAAGAGGGCCCAGTTATCTACGCTGGGTACCAAACCACATGAGAACAACCCATGGGCTGTCCCAGAAGTTGTTCCACAGAGCACTTACAGTACTGACCTGTAGCAACCTAATTTAAGAACGAGCATTTGATCTGCTCCCAGCAGTCCCCTTAGCCACATAAGCAGCTAAAAAGGAGAAATACAGGCTAAAATGAGCACCGCATTCACGCAGCTCCAGCCAACCTGCGGGGCTTAAAGCCAGATTTTCATGCCTTGGTTCAGTGGCAGAGTAAGTCTGATACACCAGTTTTTCCTCCCGCGTTCTGGTCTTTACACCGGGTGCAGGGTTACTGGGTGGGAAGAGGAGGGTCTCAATCCATCACATCATCCCACTCCTGCTCCCACGGCACAGCACAACACCCACAGCCCAGGATTCACCCCAGTCTCTCGCCTCTAGCACAGCTGAATCCAGACCCGTTTGCCAGAAACAGAACTAGCATGAGGGAAGCCAAGGGTGCAGTGTGTCAGGAAGGTGCCCAGCTCAGCAGCAAGGTGCCCCGTGAGCCTTTACAGGAGGTCATCAGCAGAGCCACATCCTCGCAAGGAGGGGAAAAGGGTCTCAGAGTCAGGATAGGGAGAGCTGGGAAAGACAAACAGCCACACCAAGAAGGCTTGCAGGCTTCTGCCCATAGCCTCCTGTGTGTAATAGCAACATTATGTATCCCAAGTGCCACAATCCCTCCAATTTACCCCCAGGTGGCTCAACACAACTGGACTCTCCTAACTAAAAGGCCTGAGAAAGCACATGTTGGTATTTGGATATAAGGGGAGCTGAGAAGACAGTTAAGGATCCCTCATCTCAGCAGCACAAAGGTACCATCGCCCCTGACCTCCGTGCTGAGAAAGAGAGAGGAAGTGTGGAAGCTCTGGAAAAAGCCAGCTCTCTGCCTCTCGTACTCAGGACACGCAGTCCTCACTTGGGAAACCTGCCCCAGTTTAGACCTGACACAATTATAGAACTTTCCACACGATTTAGCTCTGGGGAATCACAGACCAAGAAGGGGGAAAATGAGGCTAATTATGCTTTTCCAATATTCCCCATCTGTGTCTAGCCTCATTAAGTAGTCCTCCAGCCTTCTGGGATGATCACTTGAGGAGCAAGCAGTACTCATCGACAGGGGGTTGTAAAAAAAACTAATCCCTTCTGAGCAAAGAGGAATAATTTATCTGAATGTTTTTTTGGTGGACTCTTACGCTTGAGCTGCCACGTTCTGGGTGCCTTCCCCAGAGAGATGCTTGAGCCTGCAAGATCCTGAAGCCACAGTAGCACACACATTCAGCACCTTCCAGGAGAGGATTAAGTCCTCATACAACTGACCCTCTAGGCCACATCTGCCTGCACACACTGGGTATTTATTTATTTTATGCTGGATTACCTGGGGTAAAGCAAACGGAGCTAAAACTAACAGGCCCCCATCATTTTTCTAATTTCAAAAGCAAAACATTATTTTTCTCCCTTTCAAAGAAAAACCAACATTCTCCAAACCAGGTGGGAAAAGCTGTTCCCTGGGAAACTGAGCCTATTCCCTGAAGCAACACAGACAAGACCAGGCTGGGGCGACTGATAATTCTGTGGGCTGCCTCTCTGCATGGAAGCTGCTGGCTGAGTTTTAAAAAGAAACAAATCTGATCAGAGCTCTCCCGGAGCCAGGCGAGGGCCGAGCTGCCTGCCTGGTGCTGCTCCTATCCAAGCTGTCTTGCCCAAGCTGCATCTCAAACCAATTCACCTGAAAACAAGCAGAGATGAGCGGTATTTTAATATCGGTAATGCAGAAAAAGTACTTTTTGACATCCGTGTCCTAACCTCGTCAGCCTTGAAGGAAATGACTGATTTTTCCATCATCTCCCGTCTGACAAAGACTCTGTGACAGATGTAAAGAAACGCTACGGACAGTGGTGCCACCTGAGATGCTGACCAAGCTGTCAGGCCCCTCCTGACAGGGTTCTGCTTGCTGCTTCTGCAAGAGGCTCTCCAAATCCAAAGGGAATTAGCACTCCAGTTACCGAGCTCCCACCGGGGCTTGCAATAGGTAGAGCACATCAAACACTGCTCTCTGGAGTCGCTGACCCACAGCCAGGGCACAAGGCTTCACCTCCCTGTGAGCAGCAGCTTCACCCACCCCAGTTTTAAGTTACCTCCAAGCATTGGGGCTCTGCTTGCTTCTTTGGATAACTATTCCCTTGGCCAGCCCCAAATCCCAACGTGCAGTTTGCATTTTGGTCTTTGAGGCATCCCACTGTTTTTATTTGTACTTCCTAAAAGGATTAACTTCAAATTACGGAACGCACCTCCGAGTTGAGCAACCCGGGTGAGCAGATCGTGCGAGCACGACAGTCCTCTGACCCCGATAACCACCCACTTGAAAATATGCCGAAAGCGAGACAGACCCCTGCAACCCCCAAACTCCTGCAAAGCCGCCCAATATTCCCGTTACAGGTCTCTTCTCCTGCCAACGCAAGGAGTATCGTAGGTCCCAAGAGCTAGGGGTTCCAAATTCACTTACAGCAACGAACACCGGACGTGAAGGTTACACAGAGCGCAACAGGAGCCAACACGCGCTACAAAGGAAAAGCATCCCCATGGGGAAAAGGCCAGGCTGAGCTTGACGGGGTTTGTAATGTGTTAATGAGATAGTAAGGCAGAGAACAGCTTGGCCTTCCCTTCAGGCTAACAGAAACCCTCCTGCTTCAGAATCTCTTAGTTACAGGAAAAAAAAAAAAATAAAATAAAAAGAAAAATCCATCTCAAGCTGCACGTTCCAGCAGGGGAAACCCCAAGCCCGAGGGCTGCAAAGCAAGCTCTGCCAGCATCTCAGCAGCCAGCAAAAGCCCCCGCCGGAGCCTGGGGCTGTCAGGAATGAGGCAGCAGGTTGGAAACAAGGGAAACATGGCAAGCAGCAAAATGCTGGGACTGGATGCGAGGCCCCTGTGATGAAGGCATGAACAGAAGGATGGAAGATGCCCTTACAAATAGCAAAAGAGCCCCTGTGAGACCCGAATAGGTCACTAAGCACCTTCTACTTCCAGATTTTTAGAAGTCAGGAAATTGTCCAAGTACCAGGTACAGAAACAACATCTCCTCCCTCCCCCACTGGGGAAGGGTGGGATTTTTACTGACGTATTTCCACACTAACTACACACAACACAGGCACTTGGAAAAAGCTAAAAATGAGAGAACGCAGTCAGTCACCCAGTTGCCAAAGCTGAGGCAGGGCCCACTTACCACAGGTTTGAAAGCCCTAGAAACACCCAAGTTAATCTGGAGGGCAAAACCATCATTTCGGAGATGCTCTGAGACTCCCTCCCACCTCGGGAGATCCCAGCTGAGCCGTCTTTTTCATCCCACTGGTCACCAGCCAAAATGCACCAACGAAACCAGCGCACATCAACTCTTTCCTTAAAAGCATCAAGCCGTATCGGAAGCGTTAAGGTGACTTTTGGGGACGATGGACGTCTGCTCGGTCACTTTGGGATTTTTCAAAAGCGTGGTAAGATAAAGGAAGACGACAAGGAGTCAGCACGTCGGTGAACGCGGTAACGCCCTGGACAAAGCTGGCACTACCCTGTAGCACTTCACAAATCACAGCCCCTTCGAGCTTTAGTTTCCCCATCCAAGCAGAAGCCTCATCTGTACATCTCCTAATGAAAATCCTGAACAGGAGCCGTTCATTAGGCCATTCCCCTTCTCAAAGCACGTTAAGCAGACCGTAACACGATTTACTTCAGAAGCAAGCGCTCTGGCTTAGAGTTCTGGCTGGGTTTCTCACCCTGTTTATGGAAGTTTTATTTTCTGCAGCTGCCTTTGAGGAAGGCAAATGCCTAACGAGTGAACCAGCAGCACACAACAACGCTCCTGCTCGCGCTTAATGACCTCATCTCTGGGCCACCGTCGTGCCGTTCGGCACTGTACGACATCAGGATTCCCCAAGGAAATTCTGAAGCACGGGGGAACGGATGCACACAGAGGAAAGGTTATCCAAACGTGCCCCCCCGGACCCTTTCCTTCCTAGGCATCTTTTGAAAGGTAACACGTTTTCACTTAGCGGCTTCAAAATAAATAAATAAATAAATACATAAATCAATAGCCTTTTTTTAAACTGGAAAAAGCCAATGTAAACTGTGGATAACCGAGGCATGCTCTGACCTCTAAGAATAACAATGGTGTAAGGACAGGAACAGGCTGCTGCCTACAACGCCGAGATCAGCATTTTGGTGCTTGCTTGTAGAAAAGCAACCAGCCACTTTTTAGGCTGCCGCCTCTGAACAGCGGGCACATCGATATTCCATGTAATTCTCGGTGGTTTGATTTGTCTTATGGTCCCAAGGCATCACCCCCAGGCTCCTAGTGCTCAGATTACATTTCTGGAAAAACCTTAAAAGCCAGGTTTTTTGCACTGTGCAAGCCTCATTGAAAAAGTGATATATCACTGGTGGAAAGTTTTCTCTAGAACCCCTTAGCCAGGAGGACCGAGGATAAAACTCTATGAACATTTAACATCTCCAGTCATCAACACGAAATTAAAGTCCTCAGAGAGGCTGGACTTTGGAGCAACTTTTCAAGGGGCTACTGAAATTCGTCTTATTTTTCCTAACGCTTCCTTGCTATCGTAGTGAAAGCTATTGCAAAAATCACTCCAAAATATGACGAGTGGTTTTTTCCTCTGCCCTTATTAGTTCAGCTCACTGTCTTCCATATCTAATCTGAGCACACCCGTCTACCTCATCTGGTGGAAGCTGTGTATCACTTGCTATCCACCTGGAAAAAAAGGCAGGGCATTCCAAATATAGGGCTTCAGGACACAGATTCTGATAATGTTTCCCCGCCTTCTCACACGTGTAAGGGATACAGCAAAGGCTTTTGCAAAAAAAAAAAAGCCCATATGGAACATGTCACACACATACCGGCCTTGAACTGACACGCACATGACATCAATACACACAAACCACGGATCTTTCTCCTGATTTTAAAAGCAACTGTCCTTCGCTTAGCTTTGCGCAAAACCTCATGAGCGCAAAACAAATGACCAAGACTCGCACCCAGCCAGAAGTGTGAGCACGCTGCCAACCCCTTGCTGTTATTCATCCGCTGCCTTTCCTGAAAAGCATCACAGGGCAAGGAGAGAGTTAATGGTACGACATGTTCTCTCGGCGCTAATTAGCCTAACACATCTGACTGAGCCATGCTGAGACCACGGAGCAAGAAGGCAGATGGACAATTACACATTTTTAAAATTGCTCTCTGTGCCAGCTCTAAATCCTGAGACTTGTGGGAGTGAATTCCCTGCTCTCTTTTCCCCTTGAAATACTTTTAACTCTTGTCAGCCTCGGCGTTCTCCCCACTCCTGCTCAGTGCTTGCCAGGAAGAAGCAGCAGAAGCAATTGCTCAGCTTCCTAAACTGTCTTCAAAGCAATAAAATAGGAGGTAGTCTCCCAAACTTCTTGGCTCACACCCCATTTGCTTCCCAACTCGGTCACATGCGGTGGGTCTCAGTTGTCATGCAAAGAGCAGAGAGGACATCACAGCCCCCGAGAAGGAAACCACAGGCTGAACAAGGCCTTTGGAAAGCTGGAGCTGTTCTCACAGGTCTGATGGGCTTCTCCTGCAGCCACTTCCACCTGCTCTTCCCAGAAAAGGGTCAGGATCAAGGGATGAAGTTCTGGGAGAAGACAGCAGATCTGGGGTTAGAAGCAGTGAGCAGTAGAGGACATAGGTGCTGTTCCTCTATTCAACAAGCACACAGATGGGCTAAGATTAAAAAGAGAAAACAAGTATTTCAGTAACGAGAGGCAGCACCAAGAAATGCTCAAGAAGTAGCATTGAAACTGCAGAGAACTGAGTTATAGCCTCAATTCTGCTGCGCACGGGTCAGCACTTCTCCTTGCCGCGAGGGAATAAATCAGTCCTTAACCAGCTCTGCAGAGCTCTCCCGAGTACCTCACCGAGGTGAAGAGTCTGCAGAGGGGGCTCAAAGCTCGCTACCCCACTCACCCAGACCTCAGTTGAAGGATACGTTGACCTTGAGGACTCCGTGAGATGCCAAAAAAAAAAAAGAAACTATGGCCATGGCCTGTAGCCCTGCCCACACAATTCCCATTCTCAATGGTATTCCACACTACTGGCCAAGAAAGGGCTTTTATGAGCACAGACAAGCTTCCCGACAAGAACCTGCCCTCAACCACCTCACTTCACCTTTGCTTCTCCTGCTCCAAAGGTCATGAATTTCCCCACCAAAACCCACCGATCCCACTTAAGGCCCTTAAGTTCCGACTTCAGGACAATCTCCTCTGAATAATCTTTTTCTTTTTCTCCTCAAAGCCTTTAGGTAGGATGAAAACCTGTGAAGCAGCAACACAGAATGAGTAATGAGCTTTTTTTCCAGCAACATCCTCGGTGATAGCCATTTACAAACAGTAACAGATGAAAATCAGGTTCTCTTTAATTCCACACTTCAACTGTGGCAGGTGAAACTCAGCCTCAGATGCTTCATGTACCTCTTCAAAGCTTTGTATTTTGCTTTTAAGATGCGACAGTCCCACTGTGAACCATCATCTTCCCTAACTTGGAATACAAGCTGCCTCCCACCTCTGCTCAGCACACGGAGCCACCGCAGCTCGCTCCCTCGCAGCTTGGTACGGGGGGGACACACACAAATAAAAACATTCATTGTGGGAGACCAGAGGCTATTCTACGTCCCAAATCTGATCTCCTAGAAGAGTCAACAGCAGGGAGCCGTTACCCAGAGATGGAGTTTGTGTCCCATATTTTTGACGTGAGTTCACCCAGTTTCTTCTAGGAAACTGTACGAGCTTTTAAGTCTCTGTTATATCCAGCAGCAAGTCCCACACTCAGCAGGACACTGCTAATGGTCTGGTATGTTTGGAACCTGGCCCTTCCCAGTTTTATGGGGAACATGTAACTCACGAGTGAAGGTTGGATCCCTGGGATCCTGAGCCATGAGATCCAGGAGCTGTGGTGAATCAGTGGATGTCATCAACTCCTCGGTTTTCATATTCCCAAGCGGGGAATAACAACACTTTTAAAAAAAGAAACACGGACAGAAAGTTCAGCAGGAAAGCTAAGGTTTTTCCCTCTTTACATCTCTAACGCCTTCAAGGACTTTGAGCACATCAGAGAGCTTTCTGCTCCTTTGTGTATACGTCTGGACTAAATGCCTTGATAAAAGCAATGAAAAAGCAAACGCTGTCCGTGGAATTGGGTCATCGTCTGTCCCTTGGATCAAGACAAAAAGACCACCATAAGTCAGGTGATTTTTCGCAGCTGTGAATTTAGGCTGAGAAACGAGTGGTCTCCCAGTGAGACCACCGTGCAGGACCTGCTGCCCCACCAAATGTGGGCATCCCAGCAGCGAGTTCCAAAGCAACAGCAAGCTTTAATCAGGCAAACACTGAAAGAATACTTTCAAAAGCAGCCCGAATTAATCAGGAAACAGGCACTTAAGAAGCAGATAAAGATTACCGAGCTCAACCTGCACAGATGAGCTGCAGTCAAACTCGGCAAAAATCTCACCCATCTCCTCAGCCTTCAAATATTAAAGTAACCAGTTCACTTGACAAGGATTTAGCTGTTAGGGGGGGTCCACGGTAAACCCCCAGCTCCTCAGTTATAAAGGAGTCACGTCCAGGGCTCTGTGGTCTGGCAATTCCTGACATGACAGTAAGAATGATGCCTTCAGCGCTTATCAGCTGCTCGGCAGGAGGAAGACACACAGCGTGCAAGAAGGTACCGGCTGGATCTTTGCACTCACTTATCCCGGCATCTAGACAGCAGAAAGGAGCTCACACGGCAGACGCGGGGAGAAGATCTTGAAAGCTCTTCCTGAAACATTTCTACATGGATCCAGGCCCAGCACGCTGCCAGCAGCCATGCAGCTTCTACGACAATTTTGGCCCCAGATGTGGTGGGAAGCCAAAAATTACATCACAGGAACACCTGCCAGACATCGAGAGCGCTGAAAGAAAGAGGTTCAGAGCGTGCGAGCACAGTGAAAAGCTCAAGGGTTAATTCAATATCTAATCTGCAAGTCCTCCCAAGGATCAGGAGCAATTGTCTCTGAGAAGTGAGCTATTTGCCACCTACTGGCGGTGAGGACTGGGGACCACAGTGCTGGCCATCGCCCCGCCTGCTGGGAGTCTTTCTGGATCCCCAAAACTGGTGCTCCTGGAGAAAACAGCCTCGTGGGAACCCAAAGGGACAGGACAGGAAGATGTTTCAAACTAAAATCGACTCCCGCTGGCGTTCAACAACCTGACTTTGCTCTTTCACGTTTGTCACACTGGCTGTGAGTGACACCACGGGGCTGGGCGACAGCTCCACGCACGTGAGCTCCGTTCTGCTGCGGTCCTGGATGGACACAAAGTTGATTTACACGGAAGGAGCAGAGGAAGAACCATTTTGACGCACTGAGCTCAGCAGCGGTTTAAAGAAAGCCGAGGGCCAAAGCAGTTCGGACTGCCAAATTGAAAACCCGCCTCATCCTACAGCAATCACGTTTTTCAACGGATAAACCCCGGCGCCAGGGATGCGATTCCCTATTAATGCAACCACACGGCCCGCATTGTGAGGCAAGCTGATAAACCAGAGGCTTCAAGGCAGCTTCAACCCCCTCTGCCAGTGAGAAATGACTTGAACTTCCATTTAGAGGCCGAACCACCTGCGCAAATTGCTCCCCCTGCCCACAATGACAGCCATTGGGGTGACAGTCACCTGCTGCTCCTCATCTGTTTAAACACCAGGGAGGAATGAAAAGCAGCCAGGAAAGTCACAACTGGAAAACAGAGAGATCGGTGAAAGGTTGCTTCTAGCTCCAGGATTCAACAGCTTTGGTTTTTTACAAGATAATACTAAATCATGTATCTTGTAAAATTAAAAGCCAGTAAATTTAATTCTTTATTTGGTAATTTGTAGTACTCTGACCCCAAATGCGGCATTAGCAACTGATGCAAGCACAGCCTAATCAAAATGGACATTAAGTGCAACAATAACCTGTAGGGGAGTTGATAGCTTAAAGAGGAAGGTCTTTCGCTACTCTAGCACATCCCTGTAGCTGGAGATTTCTTCCAAGAGACTTCTGCTACTCCAGCCACGCAAGTGAGATCATACCATCTTCTTACAGGAGAAAATAAATTGTTCTGCAACATGAGATCAGGGCTAAATGATCTTCTGTTAAGAGCTTCAATGAGCAGACTGTTGAGATTTGTGCCCTGAAACTATCAGCGCTTAAATACTGATCTAAATTCTTCTCAAGCTTTCAAAAGAGCAACACTCAAAAGTAGCCCCAAACCATTTAGAAAGGGAAGCAACAGAGCTGTTCTCTCCTTTCAGTTCTTTCAGTCCAGAAACACGCACACACACACACGCACAACCACCGTGCATTGGTCTTTGCAACCAAGAATTTGCCAGCTGCTTCCCCAGGCAAGGAAGTCGGCGTTTGGCATTCAGAGCATTCGCAGACCTTGGGGTCGCGCAAAGACAAACCTCTCACTATTCCAAGGAAAAAACAGCCCTCTGGTCCTCACCTACCGCCCTCACAGCAGCTGTAAGTGGTGAGAACTCCTTGTATCCTGCCCGCAGCAAACAGCGTAACCCCTTTTCAGAGATGCAAGATGTAGCAAACGGCATAAAAGCTTCCGCTTTGAGCATTGCAAAAAACCAAAGCACTGAATGATTATTTTTTTTTCCTCAAAGAGCTAAAGAAAGTAGGTTTTAACTCCGGCACCAGCAGAAAACAGTCTCTCCAGACCTCGCCGCAGACTTCCTGCTGCTGGCTCTGGAACCTCTTGATACAGCGGCTGCTGCAAACAAAAAAATGCATTAGCCTTGGTGGCTTGCAGGATTACAATCTCATGGTTGCCCAGGCTCGAGCTTCTGCCCATTTCATCAAAATTTAATAGAAATTTATATTGAATCGTCTGCAGTTCCCCCAAGGGAAACAGTCAGTACTGAGCAGTACAAAGGACAACAGAAAAGCAACTGGTGCAGAAAAACATGTCTTTATCTAACTTGGAAACTTCTTACTATAGCTATTAAAAAAACTACAGATAAGATACTGATGTCAAAAGCACAAACTCAGCATCTTGGGAGCCCTGGACAAGTTCTGTTCACATAAGGCAAGCCACTTTTTGAAGGACAGAGAAAGTTTCCCCGACCCCTCCAACGAATATTACCAATAAAAGCAAGAGCAGCACCGGTCAGGCTGATCTGTAACCACCACGCAAAATCTAAAATGCCAGAATCAGACCAACGTCTGAGCAATTTTATGCTTAAATCATAATTATCTAGGGCTTCTTGTCATAAAGACAAATAAACAAAAAGCTTCGAGGCAAACATTTTTACTACCTCCCTACATTAAAGAGTCCTACTTCACAAAAAAATGCACAAAAAAAAATAACTCCTTTCCACAAGTGGAAGACTCATGTTCTGAAGGAAGCCTACGAGGCAAGTTTCTCTGTAAATCAACCCCCTCCTTTAAGTGATACACGTCTGTGCTCGTGTTAGGACATGATGCTCACCTACAACACACCGAGGGACGTGTCCAGACTCCAAATGAGATTCCACATTGATTTCACGCAACCCCAAAGCACCAGGAACGTGGTTCTGCTATATGCTATCTGATGACACATCAGAACCCAACAAGGCTTTTGTACGACAGCCCCGAGATCCTACAGCTTCAGCTACTCCCACCTGATAGGACATTGCGTTTGAACCAGGAAAAAAAAAAAACCACACCAGGAAAAATAGGGATTCTCTCTCAGGAAATCTGCAGCCGTACATTCTTTGCCATTTCATCAGCGAACGTGAAGGGTATTCCTACAGCCCGGAATCTGCAGGGAAAGAAGGGAGTCGCTGCTATGAGTCATGGCTCTCAGATTTTTCAAACAGCTCGGGCAGCAGCACTGACACGAAAAGCAAGAGCAGCGGAAGCCCCTGCTCCCTGCTTCCTCCTCCAGATTTAGGCAGTGGGTGGCATCGCTGGGAACTGCTGCCCTCTGCTGTCACACCAAACTGCGGCGAAATTCTCAGCTGACAAAACCAGGTTTACAGCTACGTATTAAAAAAAATAAAAAAATATATATATACACATATAATTACACCACAGCAATAACCACGAGGTCCCAGTGCATTCAGATTTCAAGCGTGTTCACCCCAGGCCCCTCAGTTCTGGTCTTACACATTTATAAAAACGCCTGCCCTTAAAAAAGGGCACGTCTTTCAAGTCAAACTCAGCCCAAAGGGTGATTTTTACCCAGCCCATCACCTTTGTCGCAGCTGTTTCAGAGGTGAAAACACTCAGCTGTTAGTCTGCGAAGTGCCAGCAAGTATCCTGCCCCCAGCACAGGACTAGGCTGAAGGAATGAAATCCGTTACTGCCATCCCTGGGGGGGCCACGCAGGATTCTCTCCTTGTCTCAGCCTTCACGTGGCCACCAAGAAGTTTCACCAACAGTGTCCAGATGAGGAAGCCTAAGTGAATGTCCAGGCATATTTTGAAGTTGAGGAAAGACTGAGGTCTGCTTATAAGGGTACTCTGCAGCCCCCAGGCAGAAAAAATCTCGGCCTCATTTTCCCTGAGGCCTGTCTGTGCTCACCATCAAAAAAAAAGAAGCGTGAAGGGAAAAGGAGAAGACACCCCGTGCTTCAGAGCACATCTCCAGCCTGCACCGAACCCACAGCAGACACGTCACATCTGCCAACTTACCTGACTTCCTCACCGGCGAAATCAAACACTTTGGTGATTGTCACTTTTCCTGAATCTTTTGGCTTCTCAGGCTCTTTTGGTTTCTCCTGAAGCTTGTTCCCGCTCTTGTCTCCTTCAGCCTGTGAAACATACGAAGGAGAAAGCAAAACAAGGCATTTGTGGAGCCAAGCAGACCTAGGAAGCAGCAAGAATACACCGCTGGGGTTCAGAAAGCAAGCAAAACCCCAAACCTCAGTTTTCCCAAGCTAAACACCACCAGGCAGTAAAACTGCTGGGGTGGATTACACAGAAATATCTTAATTTTTACTCAAGAATCTAAAGGAACACAACCCATCAGCAGGAAAAGCAAAGCTGATCTCCATAGAGAAGTCTGAAGATAGTAAGCTTCTTGTCAATAACATCTCTTTAATTTGAGAGGGAAATATCTTTATTAAGCTGTATGTCAACAACGCCTCTTAATTCACTCCGTCACAACTACAGCTTTTAACAGCATACATAAAATCCTCAGAACCTTTAAGTAACCCAAACAAAACCCAAAGTTCTTGCTCTAAATCAACCACACACCACAGAGATCTTCAAGCAGGCATCCTAAGTCCAGATCAAGAAGTTCACAAAGGGAACAGAGGAACTGCGTCTCTCCATAAATTACTCTGGGCTATGGAGGAACTTTCAACCACCATTCACATTGTAAGGATCTACCCATAAAAGTAGAATCGCTCAGGAGACAACTTTTCCTCTCTCCTTCTCTCTAATTGTACCTGTAACCATCTCAGCGGCTCAGCCAGTAACAACTGAGCTGGAGAAAAGCAGAAGGGTTCAGAAGAGAGGACTCTTTCTTCTCAAAGTCTGCAAGCAAAGATTACACGACCGCACTTGTTCTGCAACCTTCCGCCAGCTGCAGAAAGAAGCTTCACACAGTGAGGAAAACTGTACTCACCCGGCATCGCTGAGCCAAGAGGCCAGACTTTTGTTACAAAATACTTTTTTTAGGCAATCACTCAGAAAAAATAAAAATAAAAGATGATCCTAGCAACATGGGGGCAGTTTTGGAACCTTCTTCCCTTCTACCACCTTCAGCGTGAAAGGTTTGGCAAGGCAAATGATGCATTTGGTTTTATTAAGAACCAAATCCTTTTAAATGGCTGATTACACACAGAATTCTTTCCGCAGAGAGCGAGAGCCCGTTTATGGGGGTTTATAAAGGAAACTAAAGAAAGCCAGATTCATTCCTGTTACAGAAGCCCACCCCAACATGCAGCATCTTCCAGATTCCCTCACTGTACGAGGATGAAGGCCCAGACGTGTCAGCACAGGTCTCTCCTGCGTCCCCACTCACACACACACAGAGTCTCCCCCTTTTCTGAGCATCAGGAAAGGCACAAGTCTTGGGGGAGAGCTGTGCCCACAAGCACAACTCAGACGAAGCTCACTTGTGCTGCTCCTACGTCACAAGGAGAATCCAGGACCGGGAAGAGAAACCAATGGGGCTCCGTGGGACACTCCGAGATGCTGACAAGCAGCTCCGCCACATCACAGACCTCCCCAGCTGGAAGGAAACCAGGAGCGAACCCAGCCTCTTCCCAGCTCTGACTGACATTTGGTACCAGTGAGAACCGACGCCGTGTCCTGGAAAGCTTCAGGCCCTTCCCACACTCCCCGAGAGAAGGCCCAGGCCCCCATTACCTTCTTCCCTTGTGTCACTTGCGTGGCAGCTACCGCTTTGGGTTTCTGTCCCACGTCGCTAAGGAAACTGGCCCAAAGAGCATCCTCTTTCTTTTTTTCTTCTTCTTCTCTGTTTCTTTCTACCTGCTCTATATTGTCCTCCTCCTCCTCCTCTTCATTCTGCTGAGCTTTCTCTTCCTCTTTCCCATCCGGCTCTAGCAAGAGACCCCCTTTCTTCCTCTTCCTAGAAGCAGATGCCAAAACAAAATATATATATATGCTGAGGTGATATATACAGAGCTGAACCGTAAGCATGGGTGAAGCAAGACGGTACTTTGTATTCTGGCTAAGACATTCTACCTGGGAGGATTCCCCTAATCATGGGGGTGAAGCTAATTAATTAGAAGATGATGCTGTTCAGAGGACACAGCCAGACGGAAGCAGGCAGCCCCCTGAAGCAGGCCTCACACACTACCTGTAAGTGTATGACGGACTCTGGGATGCTGTAGGAACCACAGGGGAGGAGAACTTGGGCAGGACAGGAACCAATTTAAAAAAAACTGTACATATATGGCAGGGAAAAGTAGGGTTTTTTTACCTAAAAAGACTTATTAGAAGGAAAAGAACTAGCTCCCGGGGAAGGTTTCCGGGCACGGCATC
This sequence comes from Arenaria interpres, assembly GCA_013399435.1. Taxonomy (NCBI): domain Eukaryota; kingdom Metazoa; phylum Chordata; class Aves; order Charadriiformes; family Scolopacidae; genus Arenaria; species Arenaria interpres. The sequence goes on along the minus strand of VXAK01016133.1, from coordinate 65,136 downwards.
TCTCAAGCCCGAGGGTCTCTGCCCCTGAGGCGAAGCCGAGCGAAGGGAAGCCCTTCTCAGCTCCTCAGCGCTGCGCCCGGCGGAAGGAGCACCGGCGGCGGCGGCTAAACGCCGGGGCCGGGCCCAGCTAAACGGAAACGTTCCCCAACCCGAGGGGGGCGGCCGTACCTGCTGGCGGGGCGGCGGGCGCTCCTCCTGCCGCGGGGGGGCCGCGGGCTCTCCGCCGCCTCCTCCCGCACCAGCTCGCTCACGTCGTCCTCGCTGTACTCCGCACCTGCAAGCGCAGCCGGTGAGCACCGGGAGCACCGAGAACACCGCCGCCCCCCCTCCCTGCCCTCAGGCCCGCCCCCGCTCACCCGAGGGCACGTAGTCCTCGTCCTCGGCCGAGGAGTACTCCTCCGAGCCCGACATGGTGCCGGCGCCACCGCCGCCGCCTCACGCCCG
>VXAK01016133.1:19337-36300 GCA_013399435.1 Arenaria interpres | reverse complement strand
CTCTCCAGCCTGTCCAGGTCTCGCAGCACAGAGATGGCAGCACAGCCCTCCAGTGTGTCAACCACCCCTCCCAGTTTTGTATCATCAGCAAACAAAAAGTACGCGGGAGAGAAAGCCAAAGAGACCTTTGAAAGGCCAAAAGGCCTTTTCTGTTGGGCCTTTCCCCTGTTCCAAAATCATCACAGGAACAGGTAGGAGGGAAGCGGCATCGCTACAGTGCCCTCTGCAGCGTGGGACACGAAGAAAATCTCCCCATTACATCTAACTGGCAGGAAGATGAGCTAATCAGAACCACGCTGGCTTCCCAATCACACAGGTTTGCGGCTGTAAAGTGGCATTATTGAACAGCAATATTTAGCCCCGTCATGCAGATCAAAGCAAGCAGCAAAACAAACCCCCTGACGGCCTTTGCTGAAGCTTCAACTCAAGCCACAGGTTTAATTTTCCTTAACGTCTGCTACCAAACGAGTCTCTCCCTAAGTCAATACAGCACCAATTTTCAGTCTGCAGCCTGACGAACCGAGGGAAAGGCTGGCTCAAGCAGTGACTGGCAAATGCCACTTGTCAAAAGAAGAAAGGCAAAGGCCTCTGACTGAAATCAATACATTTCTGTGTTTGTCTTCCAAATTCCGAAGAGCCGGCAAGCGTGCTCCCTTTATTTTTATTCTCTCCCCACCAGAATGGCTGAGGAAAAGCAGTAAGACATTCCTCACAGGTACCCACCTTTTGCTCGAGTAAAATATAGGAATTGTCCACGGCAGTCACTGGTGACAAGACTGACCAAGAGATGATTTAAAAAATCCCAAAGCTATTTTGCAATTACAGCCCTTCACGAGCAGGTTATTCCTAACTTCTAGCTGCTCATGAATCTTAAGCACTGGTGCCTCTCAAACACACATCCTCAAGAGCACACCGACACTGCAGGTGACATCCTTTTGGGTCACTTCCATCTCTCTTTTCTAAACACCACAGGGCACTTTCCTGAAGTAACAGGCTGTGGAAGTGAGGCCCATCGGTTACCTGAGCCGTATACACACCTCAGCTTAAATGTTCCCTTTTCAGCTTTCATTAAAGCAGCAGGGAAATAAGGTTTTCAGACAGCTACTGAACTCACCGCTCTGCTGTCACTGGTTTTGGAGCGCTCTCTTAATACTGTTTCAAACAATCGCGTGCAATGAATCTGCAACTGTTATATTTTGCTTTAAAAGTAAGCTAAACCATACAATTCATCACATGTACCGCTTCTTACCAGACTGTCTCCAGTGGGCAATCCTGCAATTCCCTCTTCCTGATTCACCTACACATAAAGCTTCTTGGCAAATTTATCCCTGAATAAATTTCAGTACTGGTTTCAGTACTGCAAGCCATGACGAGCAGGACGGGGTAAATTCCACCTTCTTTTCTGTCTTTCTGGATGCCCTGCTGCAGATGCGACGGTCCAGCCAGCAGAAACAGAGCCAGGAACCCACTGGACCAGCAGTCCCAGGCCAGGTCCAGGTGGATCACCCAAGTCCTACCCCCTCTCTCTTACCTCTCGGCGATGGAATGGGCCATGTTCTTCAGCCGCTCTTTGTTCGACTGGGGAGTGCTGATCTGGGGAACGATGGGACTGAGGAGCTTGTTCATCAGTTCTAAAACTTTGTCATGGTTCTGTTGGTATTAAAGTTACAGACAAATGAAGGGAGCATGTTGGGACTTAGTGTTTTAATCTCATTGGAAAAGCAGAAAGGTCTCCTGCAGCGGTGCCCGGTGCAAGCTCAGAGATGCTGCCTCCCTCCCACAAAGAGTCAAGATCATATTATCTATGAGCAACATAATGCTGCTGGCTCATGTGAAAACATATTTCCCCCTAATCTTCCTCTAAAACAGTGACTATGGTTGCATCCACGTTTATTTCTAATATATTTTGAAAGGAAATAAGAATACTCACTGTACGGCCCAACTATTTTAGACTTCAACACCTATGAAACTGGAAGAGCACGCTCCAGGTAAATACCTTCACCAGCCCCAATAAAATCATGCATAGGACAATCTCTTCAAAAGACCACGCTGATCAAGAGCCAGGATGTCTTAAATCCGAGTGGGTCGGAGCGCAATCCATCTGGGTTTGCTCACCAAAACCCCCCTCCATGCGTCCAACGGCTCTGCTTTAACAGCAGCAGAAATAACCTGCTTCAATAAGGGCAATTCAGTCTCTGAGATTAAATTTAACCTCCCAATCACAGGCAGAATGTTTGGAAAAAAACAAAAAAAAAAAAAAGGTGAACCAGGTACATATTTAAGGCAGCGCATAGAAGATATTTACCTTTGCAAGATCATAGAGTTTTGCAGCTTCTTCAAACAATCCTTTATTTTCTGCTGCAGAAGCCACTTTGTTAATAATGGGGTTTGTGTCACTTGTAAACTTGTCTATCACTCCAGGCTAAAGAGGTGAGACAAAACCGAAAGGAGAGAAGAGAAATCAGAATGCCTAAAAACTCCTGAATATTCTATCAAGGCAATGAATATTTTACATGTTGGATTATGATGAGAATGGCCTGTACATTTCCATGGGAACGTGCAAAAGGGACACGTTAAAAATAGAAAGAGCTCTTGTGTGAGAGACTTTCCCCAAAACAGAGTCAGCACCGAGACATCTGCGGTTTCAGCTTCATTCCAAATGACCCAGATAACAGGTCAAATTCTACATTATTTTAATTGCTGATGACACATTACAAAGGAAAAGAAAACACAAAAGACTTCAGCATCTAACGTGCCTGGGTCTCCAAGGATGCTGTTTGTGTACGCAGGTTGCAAGTCAAATCCTACACGGATAAACGGATGCGCGACCAGAATTTTAAAAGAAACAATAGACACAAGTAGGATAAAAGGGAGGAAAGAGTCAAAGACATCTGGAAAGGATTTTACTGTAGTTGAGGACGTAAAAATAAGATTAAATCATCTAGAAGAACTTATTTTAAAACGGAGATTGCTGGTTTCATACCAAAGAAACATGGAATTGAGTAAAGCCAAGAAAACAGGGTTTGCCACTAATGGTATCATCTAAAAACTATCTGTCTTGCAAAGAACTGTAAAATGAAAGAATGTGTCAAGATTACCAAGTCACCTTGCTCTCGCTCTCGTGTGTGTAATTTCACTGCTGTGAGACTGACAGAACAAAACCACCTAAAAGAAAATCCTGCCAGAAATAACTTTTTTTTTTTTTTGACAGGAGAAATGATTGCAGCATGAGCCCTCATCTTAAAATTACGACTTTAAATATAAAATAGAAACAGAAATTGTCAACTCACCTTCCTACTACCATCGTTTTCCAGCTTTCCAAGAATCATATCGAACTATATCCACACAGGTGTAAAGTAAGAAAAAAGGAAACAAAAATAGAGAGATGAATTGCACACGTTTCACAACATATTTAGTAAATACAAAGATGCAGTCATGGATGAATGAAAAAGTGATCGATGTCAACATTATCTGTATATAAATAACTGGCACAAAGATGGGATTAATTATGTTAAACCTATGGTTGTTGAGAGATCTCCCATCATCTAGCTTTGCATCGGGCAGAAAGAGTAAACAACTGTGTAAGACTGTCCTACCTAATAAAAATTTCAAGGAAGAAACCAATGTCAGTTGAAGTGAGGGAGGCAAAACACGGCCAAACATACCTCTCTGCTTTCAATCGCTAGTTCACTGACGCAACGCAAGAACATATTCTCTCCTTGGCTGTCCTTCTCATTCCTATAGAGAAAGGGAAGGAGGAAGGTACTCCTGTTTCTGAGGACTTGCCAGATAAGAATAATTAAGCAGTAATAACTAGGGGAAAAAAAAAATAATCTAGAGAGATATATTAGCTCCTACCTGAGAAAGTAAAAATACTGCAGAGCTTCCCTTGGATCTGTTGATTCAAACTTACGGGTGTAAAGCATCAAAAGCCGCACAAAATTTAGACGCCTGATGCCAGGAGGGTCACCAGCTTCGTGGCTCACTGCAATGTTGGAAATAATGCTATCAGAGAACCCAACACCAGGAAACAGTGCTCCAATCTTCATCTCAGATTAGTCAGAGCCATGATACAGAGCTCTAATGCAACTAGAACAATTAACTCTTATGAGATTGCTCTGATGAATGCTGTTTGTTTGACCAATTACATAGACCTTCAGTGTCTATGGGGGACTCTAAAGGCTCAGAAAATATTCCGTGGTTATAAAGAAATGTGCCGGACTTACACAGCTGCGCGCTCTGGCCGGAAGACTTCAGGAGCAATTTTAACTCAAAGAGGACCAAGGCGACATGAACGGCGTGGCAACGCAAGCGCTCTGTCCGGAAGAGAAAAGCGATGGCAGCTTCAAACTGCGCTGTCAAGAACAACACTTGGAAGTAGAGCGAAGGCTGCTGGTTCACCGCAAAATGGGATTCACCTGGAAAAAACAAACCCACAAAGCGTAAGTGAGAAGGATCCTGCAATCAGAGATCACCGACCGCGGGCGCTTCCTGTCAGAGCGCATCACTATTGCTCACTCAGTGCCAACAGAAACAAACACACCAGACAAAACTGAACGCCTAATTACACATCGGTGGCTTATCTCAAACTGTTCCACTGCAATGTATCACGGAAGATAAATGAGCATAAAGATATGTTCAGGACGTGAAAGAGAATAAACAGTTTCTCTAAAGAGTTCCTTTGTTTTTTTCAGACAATGAACCATCAGCTCTCAGACTGCAACAGATTGTCTAAAGATCTCAACATGTTGTCTTCATTTATACTTAAGCCAAGCAGAATAAATAACATTAAAACCCTGGATTTTACCACTCAGTGACACCAACGGTAGCTTATTCTATTTCTTTTCCACACATTTTTGTCTGGGTGTCAGTGATGCTACAAACTAGAAGGATGTGGAGAATCAAATTCTCTACGTTTTGGATAGTCCAAGTGACCCAATTATGATTGATCGGAAGATGACTATGGGAAAAGGTATTCTCTTGGGCTCTGGATGTTCCTAAAACCTTCTCAAGTGGAAGGAACTGTGACTTGGGTCCCCGGAAAACTACTCGAAATAGTAATTTAAAGGAAACAATGAACAACAGATGGAGACAGAGAAAAGCTTGGGAAATACATGCCTACTTTAGGGGACACAGGCTGTCCACGAACACCCTACAGATGCCTGTCAGCAGTGGAGAGGTTTTATGTGGAGTTGAGTTTGTATGATAACAACTGGGAAGAGCCCTAAGCAGAAAAGCAGAGCCCCAAGTGACGCATGTCTCTGTGGTTCCTTACCATAGTCTTCCAGCAGCTGCTTCTGGAACTGCGATAATGTTAGTCGGTCTTGCGGAGAGCTCGCGCCGTCGTCATCAAAACACACTTGGTTCAGCTAAAAAACGCATCCAAAAAAAAAAGAAACAGAGATATTTCAACTTCACCTTGTACGAGGGATGCATGCAGAAAATATTTTGTTCCATCTGAAGCCCCTCCTAAGATTTGACCAACTGACTAGAAACTACTTCTAGTCACAACGTCGGGTCCACCCATTGCTGGGAAGCAAAGATCTCTGAGGCAGCAACAGCAGAAATCCCTGCAGTTATAACCCGGGGGTCCTTCTGTATCTCTCCATGCCATCAAACTCCCATGCTGGGACTCTGAATACTCACTAAGCAATAATTAAAAGCAATATTTTTTTTACCTAGTCTTAACAAATACATCATTCTACTCCCTCTTCCTGATAAAGAGGAGAATCACAGAATCACCATGGTTGGAAGGGACCTCTGAGATCATCGAGTCCAACCTCAAAAAAACCAACCAACCAACCAAACAAAACCCAACAAGAACCAAACAGCATCAACAACAACAACAAAAAACCAAACAAAAACAACCAACCAACCAAAAAAAAAACCACCACAAAACACCCCACCACATCACACCCACCCGCAAACCAACAATCCTGGGCACTAGAGCACGCCCTGAAGAGCCACGTCTACACGTTTCTTAAATACCTCCAGGGATGGCGACTCCACCACCTCCCTGGTGGGGAAATGACCACTAATGATGACTATGAAATGGGGAATGACCACTATCTATCACGCCCCCACCAAAACTGCAAGGACTTTGGTCTATAAAGATATTCACAGTGTCATCTTCTGCCACTTGACACCAACATTTCAGCCCTAATCCATCTAGAAAGGGAAATTCAAAGATCCTCACTGTACCAAGCTAACGATAGTTGTAAAAACAGCTGACAAAGATGAGTGTCAAATGAAGAACATGACACTGCCAAAGACAAGTGTCCCCAGCCCTTCAGTGTCTCCAAGGTCAAGCCACCTGCGTGACATTGGCGCGGGACTCCAGCCTCGAATTGGGGAGGGTGGAGCAGTGCAGAAAGGCAATACCATTTAGACCTGTCCTTAAAAATAAACCGACAAGAAAAGCCAACAAACAGCACCACGACCCCAACCCCACACTCACTTTTAGCCAAAGATAATCTTCTGTTTTATCAGCGACTTCACTCTGGTTATCTGTAATGTCACAGCGGCCAATAATACAGTAAACAGCCCTTTTGTAGGGGTCGGTATTATTTCTCAGAGCTCGTCTGTAATGGAGACGCAGTTTGTTTTCTGTGGCAGGAGACAGCCTAAGAGAAAAAGACAAGATTGAAGGAGGAGACATGAAACCCACCTTTCCCTCTATGAGGAAACGTGGATAGAAATCAGATTCACAGCAAAGGCATAATGACAGTAAGCACCGGCCGATATCCCTTGCACTTTCTACTTACATCTGTTGGTAAAAATTTTGCACGCGTGAATTTAAACATATAATTAAAGTTATGGAGGATCATTTTCAAATACCCACTGCAGGGAAATAAAATTCAAATCAGATGACAGTCTCTTTAGAGGCGCATTAATATCATGGTAGACGAGCTATTTTTGTCCGACTCCTATTTCATCATTTCATTAAAAGAGAGCTCACAAAGTCTTTGAAACTCTTTGGGCTGGTAACTAACAAGTGAGCACGTCATTGTACCATGAAGTCGTTTAGGAGAGACACTTTCATCTTTATCATTAAATACTGTCATAATGTTCTTTGTCATTCTATTTCTTCTACCCTCTTGTTGAGAATTTTACAGAATTGAATCAAGGAAGTGTGCTTCTAGACTAAGACAGTGTTTGTACAATCTGTAGGCAGAGCATCTTTGCCTAGCTGTAATAAACCCAAAATAAATCAATTACACTGTATGTCATTAAAGTGTTTGCAATGAAAACAACGACAGGACCTTCACTGAGGATTCTGGAACAACCTTATTATAATGAGCACTCCTAGATATTCTCTACAAACCAGGGTAATTTCTAGAAGAATAACATGCCGTACAGTACTTGGTAAATGGCACTTTGATTATTTTTTTCTTTTCCTCTCAATCTGTTGTGGGTTTTTTCTTGGTTTGTTTTTGCTTGGTTGTTGATTTTTATTTTTCTTTCCCTTTTTTTTGTTTTTTAAAGACACGCAAACTGGTACGTTCTTCTATTTTCACACCTGAAGAGCCCCAATGCATTCAAATGTGTTGCAGGATGAGAATTTCCAAATATGAATGAAACTAGGTATTACAAGTTCACGTCCTGGCACTTACCCAGGCCCTCCAGTTTCTCCCAGTTCCAGCCAGTACCTTAGCCCAGTGCCATTCCCCTGCTGGGAGCGCAGCTATACCGCAACAGTTGACCGTGAGGTCGTTTGAAATTCAGTGCAAGTGGAAAGATTAAGCAAGATAACCTCAACCACCACGGCAGAGCTCGGAGCACACCTGAAGATGCACAAACTCAACTGCTTGCAACCACATCTGCAGCAGTTTGGCCAGTGGCCTCTGTCAGTGATGGGCAGCAAAAACTGGGAGAAGAGAGTAAGCGCAAGAAAGATGTAAGAGCGAATAAAGGCCTCTAACAAACACTACTTGCTTTTACTGTGTGGCATTCTTATGAAAACAGGTGTAGTAAAAAGCGTTCCCCAAAGGAAATTCAACTAAAAGAAGCGACAGGGGAAATAAAAAGACAGAGGATTCGTGAGAGCAGACTAAATCTGATCTATTGTATGCAGTATCCTACCCTTCCACAGGGCAGGTCCCCTGGTAAAAAAGCAAAGCTACATCACTGTCTTGTTTTTGAAATGTAAATTTTTTGTGTATTTTCAAACAACTCTTTCTCTATGGAGATTCCTAGACTTCAAAGCCACACATTAAAATATGCAAACTTCTTACATGTAATTTAGGTAGGTAATAAGAACACCAGGCAGCCATCTCCACCAGAAGAGACCTGAGCTTCTTGTATTTCTACCAAGCCGCAGCAATTCCCACCCCTCAACCTTCCCTAGTTCCCAGTTACCTTCTATCTTTACTGTGCATGTACTCCTGGAACCAGGTTTTAAACTCTCCCAGCTGGTGCTGTGCCCGTTTCACCACGTGCATGGCTGCAGCCAGATCTCCACAGCGCATGCAGTAGTAAATCAGTGCCCAGACGGGATGGCCTTCCACCTCACCATCCTAAAAATACAGGAAGAAATTATTAAATATTTTTTTTAAAGCAGCATATTTGAATTACTTTTCTTTATCATGTGCCTCATTCATTATTTCTGCCCTGAGTTATTAAAAACATTTGTACTGAAACAGGAAGGTACCAAACCAATCATCCATCTCAACGGGTAAGAAAATGACAGCTAGACTCAGCTATGTGGCTCCAATATTATAATTTATTTTCTTTCATTTAACTCTAATCTTTCAGCTCAGCCTGCCTGCTCATCTGGTAACTTTGTAGGTATGCAAGTATATAGGACTCACTTTATTCAGATTTATTCAGATTCCTAAATAGAAGGCTTGGGCTACAATTCAGATTAATTTGTTGCATATTTAGTCATCAACAACTGGTGTCACCACCTTACAGTAAGTGCAAAAAAAAGAGAAAAAGCAAAACAGGGATATTACATTATAATGTATTTTAATACTTGTTTGTTGATCTCTAAAAAGACCACCAGAAGAGACTATAATTGCTAGAATTTAGAACTACTAGGCACCACCCTGCTTCGGGACTAGCTCTGAACTCAAAGGGATTTTTGTCTACTATCTTCCATTTTTCCTAATGAAAAATTCTAGAGAAGGGCTAAACTGCCCTAAAAGCAGTTTAAACAATAGAAAACCCACTGGAGGCTGCAGCAGTTTCCTGGCTGCGTTGAAGCAAACGGATCTGTGTTCTTATTTTAGCTCAGCTGCTGGAAGTGCTGACCGTACCTGGAGCCCAGGGACAGGCGCGGGGAGTTTGATGTTCAGGAAGCTGCGGACGAGTTGGTAGGTCCCTGGGACTCCCCCCAGCTGAGCCTGGTGCAAGTTTCCAAAGACTGTCACAAAGGTGTAATTCTTGTAACTGAAAAACAAGACAAGGAGAACAAACAGGTGACCAGAGTGAAATACACTTGTTACACATCCCCTGCCTCTCAGACCCAAACGAATCAGCCGTTTAAAGCAAATGACTTTGATGTTCAAACATCATCACTACAACAACACCAGGCAGAGGCTTGTGTTGATTTAGGGAGATCCTTGTATTCAGCAGTCGGACGAGAACCCGCGTCTGGAGTCGTGGCGTACTGCTCCGGGTTCATACGAGGTTCCTCTCATTAAGTTCTCTTCGCACTAAATTAAACTCAATTACTTAACTGGCCAAAAGCCTTTCCATCCTAATGCTTTAGCTCTCAATATGTCTGTCTCTCCTCCCTGCCCTGTGGACAAACAGGAAGACTTACCAGAAAGATATCACAGAGAAAATGGGAATTTAGAGGAAAAACAACTAGTACGGGCAGCTTTGACAACACCTTCTAAAATAACCCATCAAAGCTTTTAATCAAGGCAGGTCAATTTAACAAATACTCAGGTTTGGAAGCAGAAGTCTCAGAATTCTGTACACTTTAGGAACACCTATAGGAGGTGTAGCTGTAAGCTACACGAAGGCCTTTTTTTCTCTGCAGCAGCAGGCTATAAAACCAAAAGGCTCTGCTAAACACAGGCAAGTATCAGCGTATTTTGATAACCAACATTATGGCTGAGTTAAGCACGTGCTCCTCGGGGCTTAAGATCACGGTTGCTCCAAAGCAACTATCGCAAGAATAGTTGTGAGCAGCACTACATCTCCCCCTTCTACACCTTCCTGGGAAAGAAAAGCTACAAAGCAAGGCACAGGTGGTGGTTTTCTTTTCAAAAATGAAGTCTGCAGGGCCCAATTTCCACAATTGGGAGGGTTGGGGGAGGAACTCTATGTAACTAATTCCTCATTTCAGTTAGCAGCGAACGGCACTGTGAAAATTTAGCGAGTTGGATACTTGGCACATCGGGTTGAGAGTCACCGGCTCATGGCACGCTGCTGAGACACAAGAGCTGGAAAAAGAAGACCCTTCGGCTGTGCCAGCTCACCCCTGCACAGGCAGGCACCTTGCCACCACCCCTGGGTGGCAACCAACCCTCGGGGGCCAAGAGCCCGTGGCCAGGAGGCAAAACAATCTCTTTGCAGCGTGCTGTATGGGAGCGCAGCACTCTCGGCGCTCAGATGGCAGATCTGTGTCTGTGACAAGTGCCCACACACCACACTGCGGCTTTTGTTTGCTCTCCACCGCTGAGTTAGCCGCCGGCATCACATCGGCAGCTCCTGGATAAGAGACACTGCGACATCCATGTGTGCAGGGAGCAGGTAACACAGCCAGCCAGGGATTCAGCTTTGGGCTGCTCCACAGCCTGCAATTCTCCACGCTTTTATTTTGGTCAAGGAGCTTAGCCCTCTGTGATACTTGCTGATACAGAGAGTAAACCACTTTCCAGAGGCTGAAAAATCATTGCTAGATATCTTGGCTTCAGCCTCTTCAAATTCTTCTTCAGCCTCTTTAGCCTCTACAAAAACCCTTCAGTGTAGGAACGGCATGATCAGAACCTGACTGGTTGTGCCAGATTTGTCCCCAGTGCTGTCTGGTTTCCCCCAGCACCAGCTCCCGGCAGTGATCAGCAATCACAAAGGGAGCATAGAAAAGGGGATATTTTTTTTTTTGCCGAGGGGAAATAGATGTCTTTCCACAAGTGAAAAATCTTCACATAAATATTCTACATCTCTTGTAGTGATAAGGGCAACACAGAAGAAAGAATAAAAAGGTCTTTGCATCTTCTAAACAACCTCCCCATGGATTCAGGGCCTTTTTAACTAGAACAGTTTTTAACTAAAACAGTTTTATACTCAAGTGGCTGCTCTAAGTCCTGCAGAACAGAAACGACAGGCAACAGACCCTTCTGTTAGCAGCGAGAGGCAGCTGACTTGTTAAGATGTTTGCCTGCACTACGAAGTTATTCTGGCTTATTATTAGGGAAGTCTATTAAACGGTGCTTCCCAGAGCATTCATCTTACCTTTGTTCCAGGAAGCGCAGAGCCTTCCTCACAAACTCCATACGCACCTCCATGTTGGTCCGGACCTTCAAGGCATCACTCGCAGGAACCAGGGTAACATCGGTCATTTGTTTCACCATGGTCCAGAACTCGGAGATGTTCTATAAACAAGCCGTGAGTACAGAGGTGAACAAGCAACACTGGTTTGAGCTACTTGCTGTTTTGATGCTTAAGAAAAGCATAAAAAACCAAGAGCAACAACTGTTTAGATTTGTAATGGAGATCGGAGATGCAGTCATGAAGGTGAGACATTTCTGTCCTGCAGAATTCAAATTTCCTAGGCTTCTCTGCGTAATTCTTACGCAAGATGATGGCTATAAATATTGTACCTGCAATTGTCACCCAATGGACAATGATTTCCAAAACTAGGCTGGGTACTTGGTGCTCAGACTCCTTCCCCATTTCCAGCTCCTACATCCCACTCAATAAATACCACATCATCACCAGCTTTCCACATCAGCAATTGCTCTGGCTGCCAGGGGAAATCTGGGCAATCAGCTGGGATGAGAAATACCTAAAGGACACTGATCGCTTGGACAAAGACTCAGGTCTGGAAAAAAATGTTGAAAACCATCCAGGTCTGCTCATTCATAAGGACGAGCTCATATCAGTATCTCCAGGATTAGAGTATCCCTGCTGAAACAGCAAAGTACCGAGAAGGAAAAGCACTTCTCAGTGCTCCAGCAAGGGCAGGCACTTGATCTCTGTGCTTCAAAACAGCAAGAGTATTCAAACTCGTCACATTGTCCCCAGCAAAGCGAACAGAGTTGCTCAAAACAAAGACGCACCCCTGTACCTCTGATCTGACTGAAGCATTTGCCCTTCAGTTTCCCAACAGCTTTTTGCTTTCCCCTTCTGTTTTTTCATGCCTTGACTCTCCTGCAGTATCCTCCTCCAAGCGTTTCTCAAGGGTGGCCAGGTTTGTACATTGGGTTTTTTGAGGCGGATCAAGGCAACGCAATTAAAGGAGCGGAAAAAACAAAAAGCAGCATATCTTTGGTTTAAAGTCAATCCTAAGGGCTTTAGGCTTTGCTACGGGAGCCTCCTTCAGCGCTAGCAGAGGCTGGTTGAAGACCCTTCACTTACACCTAAATACATTCAAAGCATATTAAAAGATCACCTTTTGAAAACCAAACACAACAGAACCCATTTAAAATGAAAAGCAAGTTGGTTTTTTCCCTCCAACAGCTCATCACTCGTGATGGGACACCGCAGTGAAACCAGGTTCTTTCCTTCCTCGCTGCGTTAAGAAATTTTCCCCGTGACCAACTTCATCACAGGTGGGTCCTGCTGTACCAGAGAAGATTCCAGTATTTGCTCTGTGTTTTCTGTGGAGCCACGCGTATGTTTTTTTTTGGCAATATCAGTATTTTTCCACTAGTGTCAGCAGGCTGTTAAATCACAGCTGAAAACAGGTTAAACACATTTCCTTATGCTAACTCGCTGGCAGTACCTTATCATCCAGCTCTGTAACGTTGGCGCAAAGGTCCACCAGGTTAGGCTGCAGATGTCCGTTCACTATCTTCTCGTTATAAATATAAATCTGAAATGAATCAAAAATAAGCAAGTTTAACAGTATGTATTATTCCCTTTCCCTCCCTGTCTGGCCACAGCAGCGAAATCTGAACCTGGCTCCAAGAACAGAGTGTCCCCAAGTCCCTTCTGCTTCCCTCCTGCATTAGCTGCTCCTAACCCAACGCAAGAGGAACTAGCAACCCGGCTGCCTCCTACGTGCTGACATAAAACAAACAGAATTTTGCTGGTTTGTGGCAGTATTCAGGGAAATCTGACCCAGGGAAATGAGAACAGAAACCTGGCCCTTCGAAACCTGCCCTTAAACATAAATACACACTCCCCCACCCCATTTTGATTTAAATCTTGGTCTTATTTTAGCTTCTTCTGCTATTGTTCATTCTACTCTCAGCCCAAAGACCTTCCAGCTACAGCTGAAAATAATCACTCTCAATGCTGGAAAGGCAGTGCTGTTGCATTTTAAGTCCCTTTTGCATGCTGTTTCAACACGCCCAGGGTGTAAACACGACGCGAAGTTCAGGATTGCAACCAGAACCTTGCATCAGTGAAACCACGTTCGCGATACGGGTGTATTACAGTAGACATGAAACAAATCAACGTGCTATTAACAATCACTAAATCAAACGTAGACTTTATCAGCCCAACCACAAGCCCAACTCTGTGATTCTTTCCTCCACAGTTAACCATAACGGAAGGCAGAGACAGAAAACCAGCTGCACAAGCCGCTCCCTGGCTCGGCAAAGCTCACAATCACAGTAATTGTGTGCAAATTAGACAACGCTTTGTCTACGGCGTTTCACGTACTCCATTTCGGAAAAAATCAAGTCCTTCTCTATCATTTTGTTTCCAACAGCTCTGGTAAACAGATCATCTCAAATAACAAAAGTAACAAATTGGTTCTGTAAAGGTTTTATCAGTTTCCCCTGAAAATTTTCAGAGGGAGTCTAATGCTACCAGGCACGTTAATTCATAGCTGAGGCACTAAAGCTGCTCAGAAGCGATGCCATTAAAATGGGATATAATTTGACAAACACCAGGATTAAGACTCCAGCACGTTGGGTTTTTTTCCTACGGGCACACATCAGAAAAGCGACTTTCCACTTGTGAAAATAAAGGGATTATAAAGTCTTCGTTTCCATACATTGACACAAATTCTAAATTTTTAAAGGTTAAAAGAGTTTCAGTTTACCATATGAGCGTGTATGATTTCTGCAGTCACATATGGTGTTCAGCATCTCCTTTTGACAAAAAAAATCCTGTAGCAGACAGGGGAGTACTCTTCTAAAAACTCAGGCTAAATTTCTGTGGTTTCCACTTGCATTTAACTCCAGGCAGACATTTTCATGTTTTACCTACTGTATCTTCTAACACGCTGCACTCACAGGTCTTTATTTTTCCCACCTCTCTCTCTTTCTCTCTGTAGAAAATAGTGTTTAACTATGATTTTAATTGCCACTCACCTGACGAGCATACGCCATCTCCACGCTGTCCAAAGAGCTGCGACCTGGAGGGCTCAACTCACCGGCGTAGCTGGGCTGTTTCACGAGAAACGTATAAGAAAATTACTGCCATGCATTTTATCAATATATCGACTTCTAAAGCACAACAGCAAAAGCGTGTTCCTGACAGAACCGAGAACAGGGTTTTGAACCATCTGAAGAGTAAAACGCAGTCTCACTGCAATACACCGTTATCTTCCCAATATAGCTTAAACTTTCCGCAGTGACAGAAATCCTCCCGACTCAGTGCGCAAACCAACCATTAGGTCTCCCGAATTAGGACATCAGTGTCTCTCGATAGCATCTTATAATTTGAATTCTTTCCTTCTGTTTCTTGAAAGGTTGTTTATTGTCACGTTAGCGTCTCGCTGCGAAGCATCCAGTCTGAGCCTCCGTCACAGCAAGGACACGGAATTCAACGGAGCAGCTCAAATGGACCCAGTCTAGCAACTCTGACACCCCAGCTGTCCCAGTACCCTGACACAGACACAAAACGGGACTGCAACATTCAATTATGAGCTGAAAAGTGCCCCGCTGCTGTTAAGCTGCAGGAGAAAGAAAGATGCTGGTAACATCCCGACCTGAAAAAAAAATCATCTTTCTATCCATAGAGACTATGGCAAGATCGAGATATTTTCAGTCTAGAGCAGGGAGGGACAACAGATGGAGACGTGGCATGGAAGATCCATACTCCTTTATAAAACTCGAGATATAACACGCCACACTAGTCTAATGCTGCACAAAGCTATTCTTCTAAGGGTCCACTACAAACCACAGGTATGTTTTTAGTACAGCGACCCCTGAACACGGATGTTCACCACTCTGGAGGAAGGAATACTGCCAATTAAGAATGCAATCATCTCCAATGTTTCCTGCTTGCTAAAAATGTACTTCTTCATTTCAGCATCAGCATTGCAAGCCTTGGACTTGAAAAATAGAGCACAATCATTTTAAAGACAGATGCCTTTGAGGTAAACAGTGCTTTAATATCAGCTGCTTCACAAGCAGCGCTACAGCCACGACGGTCTGAAGATAAAAGGGAGACAAGCTCAGTATAGAAGCATAATATTTATTATGAAGGCAACTGACATAGTTGGGGCAAGCGAAGAGGAACAGTCAAGCTTTCAGAAAAATGAGGACGTTTTCAGGTCTGGAACTGAAGCAACGGCCTTTAAATTTCAGACTTTGAACCCAAAAGCTCATTTGACTCTCCCAGGTATAGGCTGGTTCGGTAATGAGTCATGAGGATCCAGGATGGTTCTTTACTTCCACCGGGAGAGAGGATGCAAAGCACATAAAAAAAACTAAACGTGGTCGAGCAAACACTGAGAAGTCGCCTTGGTTTGTTACCGGATAACTCAAGTCCATCTATATTCCTCTAAACTGGAGCTCTCAGTCGTTCTCTTTTTCTGAGAAAGAGCAGGCACGTCTGCAGAGTTTGAAAATCAAGCTTTTTAGCAGCAAAGCGGGTTACAGCCAGCTCCAGCTGCACATCCTCATTAGCTGCTAGCAAGAAATAGCTTTAGTTTTCCTTACATTAGTCACCCAGAAGGCCAGTACTTTATTGCGGAGATGGGATCACGTTCAAGTGCTGCCTAAGGACACGTTCTGCTCTTTCCTGGAAGAGTTCGTTAAATGGGACCGACTTGCTGCCTGTACAAACGGACCACGAAGCCCAAATGCAATGGAAAAATCATTGTTTTCACTTTCAGTTTAATCAGCTTTAGCGTTCAGCTTTGCTGACCAACGTTCTTGCTCACGTGGATTTCAGGAAAAGACCTGAGAAACAGGTAGCTTTTCTCCAGATGGTGTCATCCTTCAGTTGCCTGTTTCAAACACAGATGAAATGCTGACAGGGTCTTCAAAAGAATCACACTTTTTTGGAGGGGAACCGTAGCTCAACTTTGAAATTAAATAATACAAACAGAGGAACTTCCAGACACGTTACTGATCAGTCTATGCACTCAACAGTGTCATTCCCTAATTCCTATAGTTTTAATTTGAATTCAGTTTATCTTCTAAGGTGTAGGACTCCTGAGAGTACGTTCTTGCAAAGTCAATGGCCATCCACTGTTCTCGTCCGGGAGCTTTGATCAGGAGAACGTTGGCAATTGTGAATTTAAAGACCAATGGCCAAGGAGCTGTTCTGAGTTAGCTGGGAATTTACACGAGAAGCTAAGGGCATTGACCTCTGTTGTGAAATTCTAAGAACTTTGTGATATTTGTGATTCTGCGTAGCATATAACAGTCGATTACAGAAGAAAACCATATTCAGTTGTGTTTGCCCCTGGTGCAGTGAAATCCAAATGAATGAAGGTATCAAAGCTGAAGCTAGACAAGCTTTTAAGATTGCTGGAATTAGTTTGTCACTGCGTTAATTTCTCAGTAATAACGCAATTTAAATTATGTCCAACAGGATTATAAAATCAGGTAGATCACAGAATCACAGGAGGTTGGAAGGGACCTCTGGAGATCATCTAGTCCAA
>VXAK01016133.1:0-19079 GCA_013399435.1 Arenaria interpres | reverse complement strand
TCACACTCTTCCTGATGCCCCCCAGGATGCCATTGGCCTTCTTGGCCACAAGGGCCCGTTGCTGGCTCATGGGCATCCTCTTGTCCACCAGGACTCCCAGGTCTTTCTCCTCAGAGCTGCTCTCCAGCAGGTCACCCCCAACCTGTCCTGGTGCAGGGGGTTATTCCTCCCCAGGTGCAGGCAGATGCATTTAGACCTTGGGCAGTATAGAAATGCCTTACCAAAAACCCCAAAGAAACCCCACTTTTTCTTTTAGCAGCTGAACTTCCACTAAAAATACTGTTCACAGTCACTCCTAATGGATACTGATATTCAGAGGCATTAGCATTTTTCTTTCAGTGCCAAATCATCTGACACAAATTCCTTTAAACCCACCTAAAAACCGACAAATTCTTTGTTCTGAAGAACAAAGAAGCTGTTAAAGCAGGTTTCCTGGGAAACAGACATGATGGCAGGAATAGCTCTTTGCAGCCTTCCCCTACGCCGTGCCAGATAAATCGCAGAGTTATTTAAAGGAACGCTAAATTATGGACGTTGTCATTAATTACTGATGAGGTTTCATCTTCTAAAGCAAGTGAAGAAGGGTACATTGTGACTTAGTGTCACTTTTCAACCAGTGCCCAAACACTAGAAACGTAAGGACTGGGGCTTTGCTTTGTGAATCTGGTGCCTTCTTCTCTCCACTGCCGCTTTGCAGCACCAAAGAGCATCCACGTGTCGCCGCTCCAGAGCGTGGGGTGTCACCGACGGGTTAAAACCCACTGGGAAGGAGCTGAATTCAGAAGCGCACGCCTGAAATGAAGAAATACCTGCAACTGGGGCTTGGGGCTTTTTTTTTTTTTTCCACCCTTTCCTTTCTCTAGTTTTAATTTAACCCTCACCGTAACGTTTTGAGGCTCGCTTATTAACGGTGTGACACAGCTGAGAACTGCCCCGTTGAAAACCAATTCTTTAAATGTCCGCCATCAACTTGGAAAGTCCTTTCCTTCAGCAAGGAAAAAAAATTCAGGAACTCAAGAATTTGTCTTGCTTTTCTTCCCTACGCCAGGAGCCACGGGAACAAGCTTATTTCCGGCTTTTTCCATCTCATACTGGCGTTCTGGCTTCATCTTTGAATTATTAAATTTTAAAAAAGCGCTAGCTCAACTGAACTCTCTAGTGGCTGTGCTAAAAGGAAATCTCAAAAAGCAAGCTAAAGCAGTGAGTCAGCATGGGGAAGGCTGTTTCCACTCTTCACCCCGAACTGCAGAAACGGAGAGCCGTGCAGGCAATTCTGCTGCGGCCGGTACCCAAGAGACATCCCCTAGGAGCTCAATGGGGGGAACTGGGGAAGGGAACTGGGAAAGGGAAGGACGGCAAGACAGAACTTGCCAAGTTTTCTATGGAAAGATTATGAAAGATGTGTTGAAAAGAGCAGCTAGGTGCATATAGATTCATCTCTCAGGACAGGCTCTCAAGCTTAACCGGAGCAGCGAAAGGGACACCAGCGAGGTGGGTAACGCACAAAGGACTGCAGAAGTGCAAGTGCACACTCACACACACACACACGTCTCTGCATCTCCAGCCTGGTACTGCTTTAACGGCTTCTGCTGGTTTTATCGACCGCGTTTGCTTCTCCCTGTCCTGAATTTAGGTCTTTCCAAAATATTCTTCGGAGCCGCAATATTGATTCTGAATATTATCCACCCGTGGAAGCTGCAGCTATATTGCACTGCCGCCACGTATTTATTTTTTTAAATCTTGAAATTCATTCCGCCTAACGATGCTGCTTTTTCAAAGGAGTCCTCCCTTCATTTGTACCCAGCCGAGCGTTCAGCTTCGCTTGCACACCAAACCACGTGCATCCGAAGATGAATTATTCATCACCCTCATATGCATATGCACATTCCTCGGCAGAAGTCCGGGCAGACATTTTGTCAGCCCTCCAAATGGCTTGGCCAGTAGAGGCGGCGAATAAACTAGGCAGGAGACCGAGCTGGAGAAACACCATCAAAATACGCCGCGGTGCAGCGGAGAGCATCTTGCAGTCCTCGGGATTTAAGGGATATGATTTAAGGGGCAGAAGAGAAACCGAGAGTGACGGCGTCTCTCCATCACTGCGGGAGCGGGTTGTTTGACAGCAGGAGTGGAGATGGAAGAAAGAAAAACCTGGAATAACAGGACAAAAGAAACGCCTCGGCCCCTAGTGGATGTTCGGAACAAACACCTTGAGAGCCTAAGTGATACCTTGAATACAAAACCTGGGCTTTCCTCCCTTTTCCCCAAAAAGCACCTTTTTATTAGCTGTGTTTTTCCCTTGCGGGAATAAAGCCAGGTTGGAGGACAGGGGGAGCAGAAAACCCTAATGGCAAATCCTGGGCTAGGTTCTTTGAATCAGGAGCTTTGCCTGTTAATTGGTCTTATTTCCATGAATAATGTGTTGGTATTTCAGTCTGCCCAAATTAGCTCGCCCAAAGCTTGAGAATTGGCTCGCAGGCAGACCGGCCCCCCTGCTGCATTTGGATCTCTGCCTTTTCAGTTGATTCTCCATCTCCCGAGGATATCAATTAAACCTCTACTATATTCTACAGGCTGTGTCTGTTTGTGTCACACACACACAAAAAACTTATTTGACTGGCACAAGGCTTTAGAAGAACAACCTGCTGTGGGGAGGTTAGATAACAGGCTTTTAACGCAGTAGATGCACTTCAAACCTCTCAGACCTTTGACTTCTTCAGGCTAAGACTAGAATATATCAAGGATTTTAAATGCTCTTGAAATGACATACTGATACTACAAGTGCTTTGAAACACAGAGTGGAGTATTATTGAGTGATAGTGTATATTGAGTCTTTAAACTCATTCATGAAAAACATTAGAGGGGCTTTTTTTCCCCTCCCTCCTACCAATTCGATGTTCTGCATCTCGAGTGCTGTGGACTGGGGGCACTGTCCATTTGACACCAAAACACCAGGAAAAGGGTTTTACCTTTTCAGAGCAGGTTAATGAATTGCTTCTGCTCCCAGTCAATATCCACACTCGGGAAGGAAAACCCCACTGCAGTAACTCACACACAAACCAAAGATGTTGGAAGCTCTCAGGATAGCTGCCAAGGCTTTGGACTCACCTCCAAAAATAATGGGAGAGCTGCTGTTCCTAGTTTTAAATGAATTCCGCCTGCATTATTTAGCATTTCTAATATTGGAAAGCTGGACAACCTTCCGAGAAGTCACAGTAAAGTATCAAGTAAAATACTTTCTGGGGAAGACAGCTTCTATAAAAAGATATATGCTAACTGGGATTAACCTATATTTAAAAGAACAGTAATCAGAAAGGGACATTTCATTAACAACTTTAATTATTTCCAAATCCCTATACAGGTCATACCCCATTAACACCAAGGGCTTTTTTTTATTATTTATTTTAATGCACTTTGCAGCTCCGTAAGTCATTCCAACGAATGAGATTATATATTTAAAAAAAAAAAGAAAAAAAAAAAAAGGTGGGGTGGGGAACGTGGCTATAAAAACCTGGGCCTGTTTTCTGGCCTGAAAGCACAGCAATTTGCACCCCCCAGCCCCCATCGCCCTCCTCTCACGATCCCAGTCCTCGTGGAGCATCCTACAGGGGCCGCGACGCAAGTGTGTGCTCCAGGGATCCCAGCCCGTGGCTGATGCCTCGAGCTCAAGAGGGGTGGAGTTCCCACAACTCCGCACCTAACTCTGCTTCGCTCTGCCCATGTAACCGTGGCACTCCATTTAAGAGAATAAACTGTAAAGCTTGAAGTTAAAACATTCCTTGTCTTATGGTACAAGTTGCTGGTCAATACTTTTCCATGTTAAACACGGGGTCAGTCTCGCCCAACAGATTTGGTCCCTCCTGGATTAACCTTGAATTGCTGAACACTAGAGGTCTTAGCAGCACAAAATTTTAATCTGTGCTACACGAGGCAGCAAGGTATTTTTTTTTCCCTTTGAATATTCATTTGGTTTTGCCAGGAAACCTGAGAGACTTCGTCAGGCTCCTACAACAATCCGTAAATCCCGGCTAGCGCACCGTGGTAGGGGAAAGAGACATTCCAAGACCTACACGTGCGCCCAGTCGCACCTGAGAAACTGTCTGGTCTCATTAGCGTTGCAAAGGTTTCCTGAAGGTGAAGTTTACCCCAGTGTGTTTTCTGTCCCCTGAGTATATTAACCCAATACGTGTCAGTGTGATGAAGCTTCCAGGCTTGCGTGCACAGGTGTTGCTTAAAACATCGCTTCAGCACCAGGAGCTCCACTGCTGCTGTACCCACCAGTCAATAAACACAATCATAAAGGTTTGCCATTTTGCTAGAGAATGCATTCTGCTCATCACGGCCGTTCTGGGATTAAACAGAGATTTGATATTTCACATTTCCACGCAGTTGTAGCTACAGAATAACCCAGAGGTGCTTTCAGCAGTGCTGCCAGCTGCACACATGTTGTGCGCAACACTGTACGGCGTTTAGAAAGACAGAGTTACCTCATTTTCCTGAGTGAAATCGAGAGCATCTTCCCCCGATGCAAGCAGAGTATGAAGAATCCTTTGTTTCACCTGTTCCCATTCAACCAGCATCGACTCTCGATGATACTCCTCAGCCATAGCAAAAGTCTGTGGGTGAAGAAGAAGAAGAGCTAAGGAACACCAGAAACACCAAGCAGCCTAGTTCTGCTATTAATAGATCAGCTCGAAAATTAAGCAGAAAATAGATAAACCAACCAGGTCAGCCCTCAAGAGCTAAGGATGTGCTGCATGTTATTTTAACGGGCTTCCTGTTCAGGTACGAGGGGATTCAGAAAGTAGGTGTGTGTGGAATTAAGACAACCCTCACATACAGGTAAAACAGCGAGTCTGTGGCTCTCCCACGGTACTGCACCACACGCAGAACGTAGCAGCCTGGAAATCGATAGGTTTCTCTCTTTAATTTAGCAGCACGGACACGATATCCAGGTCATCACCGATCCGCTCGGTTTGTTGAGAGTAACTTCTCTAACGGCAACCAGGTTTTCATCTCCCCAGAGGCTACAAAGGTTTGACTTACTGCATTCTTAAGAGATGGGTGTTTATGGCCTGTATTTCATTTGCAGGTCTATTTCAGTATGTTTTGCTTTTAAATGGGAAATAGAATAAAATAGAAGTATTAAGGAAAAGTAACCAGTGCCAAACAATCAGAAAGTCTCTCTCATCAGGAACGTAGCTCAGGAAAGCATGTTGGAAAATCGCATCCCGAGAAGGAACATCCTTTTACCTTTAAAATGGCCGATGTGCTACACTGTCTTCAGCTCCAACTGAGGAACTCATGAAAGGAATCGGCTTTTCCCCTCAGTACTCCTAATTTTGGCAATAGGATTAGGATAGAGAAGATGCTTCACTACCTTTCCTGTTATTGTTGGGACGATGCTAACTAGCAGCCTCAAGTATATCGGGACAGGAAATTCAGAATATTTCCACTAATTCTAAATAGAGAACAGGCTATATTGGATCTTCCACCTCTTTCTCTTTCCCAACCTTCCCTTTCACACAGCTTTGTGCTGCGGGTACGTAACTAAAGGGCTTGGTTGGCCGAGTAAGTTTTTAATCTCATTAGAGCCCACTGTTAATATTGTCAATTAAGGGGCGAAACATTCCCCAGTATAAATTAATTGATAAGAGGCAGTGACGTTTGGCAAACATTTAATTGCGGTGCGTGCATGCAACTAGAGCGTAAGATTTGTGTTTCTTTGTTTTATAATATAAATTCACTTCATACTGTCGTGGTAGAACACAGGTCTTATCCTTACCTTCACTATAATCATTCCAACAGGGTTTTCGATATGCTTCAATAATTACAGTATAATTATATGTAATTAAAATAATTTAATAACGCTTAACTACTATTTCTTATCATCTGGAAGAAACACAGGCTGGGTTCTAAACCTGATGCCCCAAGTGCCCGTGGAGGGAAACAATCGTAACAGAAGCAGCGGGAACCGGGCAGTGACATTTCCCAGCAGCGGCTTTAAGACAAACAACAGGAAGCATTTTTCCACGCTGCATAATTCAATCGTGGAAATCGCTGCCCACGAACATGACAGATACTGAAAGCATAAAGAGATTCAGAAACAGGACCAGATGAATTTCACATCAGAAAACAGCTTCCAGCACTGGTCCCTTCGAGGGCAGAAAACTGGACTCCGCAAACCCTGAGCCCAAGCGGCAATTCCCGCGTTCTTATTATAGCGTTTTCTTCAAAACCCTTTTTTTTACTTCTTTTTCCTGTATGAGAGATTTGCTTTGGACAGCGCGATGCAGTATGGTGTCCTGGCTCTTCTACAGACACAGGAATTAAACCTTACAGCACGTCTGCTGCACTGGCCCGAATGTGGCCGTATGTACTTCAACTCCTGAAACCTGGAGAATCAGCTACACTAAACTCATTTATCCCCTTCACTGCGTGGGAAGTCAGCTGGCACGGCACTCCTCAAAGGAAATAACCCCCACATCCTAACATCCTCATCTCTAGGAAAGCCAGCATCCAGGCAGAGAGGGTCGGAACGAGTGTGCTGAGTCTTACGAACAACAACTGCTCTGCTCAAACAGCTTTAAAACCCCACGAGCCTCCCGGAATGTCGAAAGACAGCTGACTTATTTCTCCTGGAAGTTCTATGTATTTCCTAATGTCTAGTTTTTTCTATATTCTCAATACGGGCCTCTGAAATTCCACCAGTTTTATTAAATATCTAATTTATTAATTCCTTAGGGGGTCCCTCCCTTTTTCTTTTCTATTCTTTTTTTTTTTTTTTTTAAATAGAAGGTGCTTGCTTCCAACTTACCCTCTTCCTCGACTCTTCAATGGCTGACAGCAAGGCATTATCTTTTTCATTCTTCAGGAATCCCTGCGGAAAAGGAGAAACAGAGCTTCAGTCAAAAAAAAATCAGCCTTGGCACTAACCTCAGATACATACTGCGGCACTCGGCTCTTTCAGCTCGGAGAAGCGCTCGCAGCTCTCCCCAATCCACTCCTGAGAAGTTTAAAGGTCACCGTCCTTCACCAGAGGTACAGCAAGATGCCCATACAGAGCCATGTGAAAATGAAAACGCATTAATCCCCTGTTTTAATATGCATTAAATCCTAGCGAAACGTCCCGCTTCTGTTCTCTTTTATCTCTGCGTCCCAGCAACTGCTTCCTCTCGCTCTCCATTCAAGGGAGCGAGGATGGAAGCTGGTAGGAGCGATAAGCCGAGATAAGATTGTTGGACTTGAGTATGTCGGAGAGAAATAAAAAAAATAGAAAAAGGTTTTGACTTGGCAGTTTCAGGCAGGAGTGGAGCTCTCGGAGGCCTGATAGGAACTGTGAAAAAAGAACCTTAAAAATAGTCAGTTGAGGAAGGATGGAAATAACTAAATGGCTGGAAAGCACACAGGAAAAGTTTGCTGCGCGGTCTCTCTCCGTGCATACAGCTGGAGCGGGTAGAAAATAATACATAAGAATTATATTTTTCATCTCAAAGAGGCCAGGTGTACCTGAACAGATGCGCTTGTTAGCTCCTTATCCCAAAGGTTACTTTTGTGACTCATACTAGGAAACACACGATATTTTGAATTTTAAACAACTAGCCATGGGGTAAACTGCAGTAACACAGAGAAACAGGAAACCTTTACTACACCCTGACTTGAATACGTTTATTTTGTGTCCGCACTGTTATAGCACCAGTTAAAGAAACCAGGTCGATTTGTACTCCCGGGCTTCAACTTAATCATTATTCAAATCGTAAAAAAGGAAAAGAAGCCTTTGTCTCCCTCTGAAGTAATCACCTATAACATTATCAACTCCATTAAGCGCTAATATCTTAAAAGTCTGTACTCACTCCACAGCTCTAAAATTAAGAGCCGCTAACAAAGCCAGGAGTGGGAAGCCAGTGTTCCACGCTTTATGCTTTTCCAGTGAGGAGACACAACTGCAGCAGCGTCCGATGGAACTCGTCAGGAACCGGGAGGCTTTTCATGCCCTTCGTTTTCCACATTTTCCTGCAAATAAACCCCAACTATCTGACAACATCTGCACTGACCCATGCAACTTAGGTAGAGCTCGGGATCTCCAGAGGAGCACGGAAACTTGCTGTCAAAGGGATTTAGACCTTCGGGAATGTAACTTTAATCTTAGGAACAATCCTGCAGCAGCAGTACACATGGCCACAGCTATCAGAGATCGCTGCTTAGCTCAGGGAGGCGAGGAGGGCTTGACATCTCCCCAAACTGAAGAAATCTGGCAGGAAACCATGCCGCAGAGACGTGCTGCCTGCCCTCCTGCTACCCAGCACCAGTATGTGAAATAAAGGGCATTGCATCCCTTTCCCTCTGAAATATGTAGAACAAGCAGTTGAGCTCTGGGAGAGCCTGTGACCCCCTTCAGCTGGAAATAGGAATGTGACCCCTTTCTGCATACGAGAGATAAAGATACAAGATATATATATATCTACATATTCTGTATATGAGAGATAGAGAACAAACTGCCGTCCTCCAAGACGGACAGATACTGTTGTGTCCCCCCTGCCCCAGCCCCAAAACAGCCCCTGAATTACACAGGGAAGATGGTAGCCACTTCTACACAGTCTATTCTTCATTTCATCCCCTGCCACATCTCGATTTACTGTCAGACAATGCCCACGGAGAAAGCGCAGTTACGGGTTGAAAAAGGGAAGCTAAACCCAGACCTCGCACACATCTGGGGACAACTAGTATGGTCACCAAGGCAAGGGCCACTGCAGCCACCCAAGGGGGCCAAGATCCAATCTTAGCTCCGTGGAGGAGAGGTGGGGAAGGATGGAGACATGGCTCTGTAAGGCTTGTCCATGGGTGGAAGGACTCTGGGAGGGCAACAAGTTCTTTTTTCTTTTTTTTTTTTTTTAATTTTATTTTCCCCCCCTCCAACATATATTGGAGAAAAATGATCTGGCATTATAACAAGCAGTGCTTCTAGACCTTCAAAGCACCCACCAACACACGAGCAGAAGCCAGAGCCACATTTCTGATGGCAGGGATGTGATGCTGCAGAGAACACTGCGTTTTTGCCGTATCCTAACAAAGCTGCTAGCTTTGCAGGGGGAAAAAAAATCCCACCATCATCTCTAAGACGCAGACCTACAGCTATCCGGATGCGACGGAAGGTGTTGAGCACACCCAGCCAGGCACAGCAGCTTGCCGAGGTCCTGGCTGCCCTGTCTCCCCGACGTTCTGGGAGCATTGGGCTCCCGAAAGCCCCCAGAGATCCAAGTCCTACCCTTGGTCCTCTTCTCGGAGGGATGTGTGCCCTGAGCTGAGCAGGTACCTGCATAGAAAGATCCACACCGATGATGGTAATTGGCAGGGGAATTTAAGATACGCTTGAACTTCCCTTGAAGTCAGTAAATCCAGGGTGAGTATCTTGCTTAATGAAACCTCCCAGCTCCCAGAGAGTTCACCAGGTCCGTTTAAGGGATTACATTACACCGAACGCCAATTAGGGGATGATAATCGTCTTTTTCAATCTCAAAACCTACTCCGTTTGGAAACGAAAATCCTCACGCGTTCAAAATAATACCTGTAATGCCTCACCGAGGAGAGGTGCATTTTAAAAAGGTTGCCCTATGCCTTGTGCTAAACATTATGACTGCAGCATGACAACCGCTGCAGCAGTTAATTACAGGCTAATTGTTAAACCTCAGAAGAGGGAGTTTCAGCAGCTGATGCTGGGGCTCCTGCTACTGCTCAGGAGATGACTCCTGCTTACTTAAGGCCAAACAAGAGGTTGTCACTCCGGGCTTTGGTGGCCAAAATCTCACCCTTTAAGAAAGTGAGGAGCGTCTGGCTGCTCTAACAGTATTTCTTCCCTGGGTTTATTGCATTGCCACCTAGTGGAAAATTATGCTTCGGGCACTGGACATTTAGGTTTCACGGGTGTATATAAATGCACACAAATGTCCATCTGCTCTGAGAAAAAGCAGAGCTCTCTGGAACAAGGAGGGGCAGAAGGACGGAAGAGATGCGCTTTATGCTAGAGAATTTTGGTCCCCAAAAAACCAGCTTCGCGGGTTCGTGTATTTCTTAAGTCTGGACCTCGAAGAGCGCTGGTTGCGCTCACCGAGTTACACCCACACCTGCCCTAAAAGCTTTCTGCAGTCCCAGAGGCAGGGTTTGACTTTGCCAGGAAGGTTTGTGGAGCGTAACGAGGATACGGCAGGAGGGTGTTCGGCGCGCACGGGGAGGACACGGCCCACCTGGCAGGAGCTGCCCTCTCCGGGGAGATGCTACTGACTGTACAACGAGCAAGGAGACGTGGCTTCGTGTTCAGCATCCAAAGAGAGGAGCGGGAGGAGAAGAGAGAGATCGTTAGGAGACAAAGGGCTATTTCACAGCGGCAGATGGCAAAGACAGGAATAGCTAACACCAGCGTGGCTGAAACCTCCGAGGTGAAATCCTCACCTTGCAGCTCCCCGTGCCGTTGCAACATATTCATCAGTGACCTGGACGAGGGGACAGAGCGTATCCTCAGCAAGTTTGGCGATGATACCAAGCTGGGAGGGGTGGCTGACACCCCGGAGGGCCGTGCTGCCATCCAGCGAGACCTGGACAGGCTGGAGAGCTGGGCAAGGAAGAACCTCATGAGGTTCAACAAGGAAAAGTGTAGGGTCCTGCACCTGGGGAAGAAGAATATCAGGCACCAATACAGGTTAGGGGTGGATCTGCTGGAGACAAGCTCTGAAGAGAAAGATCTGGGGGTCCTGGTGGACAGCAAAATGACAATGAGCAAANTAGGGCTACAAAGATGATTCAAGGACTGGAGCATCCCCCTTATGAGGAGAGGCTGAGAGAACTGGGACTCTTTAGCCTGGAGAAGAGAAGGCTGAGGGGAGACCTTATCAATGCTTATGAGTATCTAAAGGGTGGGTTGAAGGAGGATGGAGCCAGACTCTTCTCAGTGGTTGCCAGTGAGAGGACGAGGGGTAATGGGCATATGCTGGAACATAAGAGGTTCCACTCAAATATGAGAAAAAAATTCTTCGCAGTGAGGGTGGCAGAGCCCTGGAAGAGGCTGCCCAGGGAGGTTGTGGAGTCCCCTTCTCTGGAGATTTTCAGGACCAGCCTGGATACAGTCCTGAGTAACATGCTCTGACACGCTCTGGGTAGTCCTGCTTTGGCAGGGGAGTTGGACTAGATGATCTCTATGGTCCCTTCCAACTCCAAAAATTCAGTGAAATTCAGTGAAGGCAGCCCAACATAGCCTGGATTTTGCTGGAAAATGAAAATTTATCTTATTTCCCCGAGGCAGGTTTACGCAAACAGCTCGCACAGCCCTAATGTCACATCATGCTGTCCTGCTTTAGTGAGTGGCATTTAATTTTCCTCTCTGTTACTGTGGGACTCCCACACGTTCTTCCTGCCTCTCGTTTGGAAGGGAAGCAGCACAACTCTTCTCCACCACAGGTTCTCCGCAACGCTCGCTGCTGAATGTTTCCTACACATGGCTTATACAGTATCTGATGAGATGGTGTTTGCAAAACAGGGACACAGGCATAGAAATACACCCACTCTCCCACCTCCAGGTTCCCATTTTCCTGATAGCTCCACTTATTCTTGCACGTCTACTGGCTCTCAGCACCTTTCCTCAGCAGCTTTCCCCTAGTTCCTCTTGGATCTTTTCTCCCTTGGATTCCAGTCTGATGTTCTCACCTTCTCCTCTCTCTGCTGAAACCCGGCCTCGCTGGAGGGTGGTTTGTAGACATGACCCCACCAGTGGAGGGGCAGGACCCCTGGGAGGTCACACCATTTCCCTGCTCTTGCCGTGCTCCTTGCTCCGCTGTCATTTCTCATCTCTGGCATCCTCTAGCCCAACACAGGTTGATGTGACAGGAACCAGCACCTGCCTCGCTCCAGCCTGAATTCCAGCAAGAAGAGCGTTCCAGTACCCAATTCATTATCGGTAGGAAAGGGCAGGCGTGCACTGATGGTCTCTTTTTGACAGGAGATTGAAAGTCTCCTCCACTTACCGCAGTAAATGAGGTTAGCAAACTCTCTCCTGGCTGGTAGAAGCCTCCTAATTACTTCCATCAGCCAGGCCATACTTTTAATACTTGATCTTAGTATTCAAGCTGTCAAGAGAAGGCGAATGTTGCCAAATAGTATACTGAGGCCTTGGATGTTGACAGCAACACTTACTTTTTCACTGGCAAGGGAAGAAAGGAGAAAACGAAATGAACAATCTGGGGCAGTTTCAAGTCAACTGCTCTTTGATTAAAATATTTCCCAATGCTGGATTTCCAGCAGATCCAGTGAATCCTGCAAAGGACCAGCGGGGATGACGATTACACGGGTAACAAAAGTCACGTTTTGGCAATGGTTTGGGAACAGTAGCTCCAGATGAAGCACCTGATTTGATTACCTCTACCAGCATTTTTAAGAAATCATTTGCTAAATACAATCCTAACGCAAACGTGCATGTGTCTGAGCACGCTCCCAGGATGGCGCACAGCATTCCTGGCCATCTTCCCTCTGGGAACAGAATATGAAGCGAAACTACCCGGAACCCACTGCCACAATAACAGACCACACTATCTAATATTGCTTTTTTAAAATCCGAATTATTGTTTACGCTGAGGCAAGCATCAATGCTTGCTGGCTGGCTCTAAACAGCCCAGTGGATGGGCTCGTGAGCAATGGTGTGGCCAACTAATGTATTCCCGAGGATGGGCATTTTCTTTTTGCATGGATCACCCCAGCATCTCTTGGAAGCTTCTGTAGGGTCTTCCTAAGATTTGTTTTACAGAAAGCATCAGCTTTTGCTAAAAACCATGCAGATAAGCAGCCTCACTATCTACTTTGGCAGTACAGTGTCCTTCAAAGTGACAAGGCAGCTGCCCAAAGATCAGCTCCCAAAGGCAACGAGCTCAGAGCATTTGGGAAATTGGCTTTCTCCTTAGGGGATTTCGGATGGCAAAATTGCTACGGGGCCAAAGCAGAGAGGAAGAGAACCCAAGGAAGGGTGATTTACCAGTTTGCTTCACATCAAAGCTGTGTGAGAGACAAGGAATATTGTACACAGCCACAAAGGTCCACTAAACAGGACGAGGCTCGTCCCACAGCCGCATAAAGTCTTCAAGTCAAGAATTCAGCAATACGAAGTCTTCCCAGCCTAAGAGAGCTGAGCTCATCAAACTACAACACACATTTCTCAAGTTCCTCACCTCTGTGTTTAGAATGGAAAATCCTGCAACGTTTTTTCTAAAAAAATTAATTTACTGTTGACTAAAACTGGAGAAAAAGCAGGGAAAAACCAGAAGGGTTTGCAGTTTGCTAAGACCCAAGAACAAGTTGTTGCATCACAGATTTTCAAAGCCGTGTCGGAGCTCGAGAAGGAAAACCAAGCAGACTAGCAGCTCTAACACGAAACTGGGCTACTACAGCCAAACACTGGGCTGGGGCAAGACTTGCTGCTCCGCTCCTTGCCTTCAGAGGGGTCTTGAATTACGGACCCCCATGCACGGAGTCTGTGCTTCACGCCTGTATCCAAACATTCAATTCGTTTGAAAGCCATGGTGGGAGAGCTCTTCTCGACCCTGCAAGCAGAGAGCATTTCAGCGGCTCATTAAAATATACAAACACTGGCCTAATCTCTGCTCCACTGCGTGACCAGTAACGACTTGAAAGGTTATTTCAACTGTTTCAAAGAGCTTTCTGCTCCAGCCAAATCAAAATTTTGCAGAGCTGCAATACAGTCGCCTTTCATGATGTAGGAGAAGCAACACGGACCTCACTGCGGTGGCAGCAAGAGGTGCAAGAGCCTGTGAGGACCGAAGAAGGGGGACTACCACTTGCCCACAAGCCTTCTTCAAGAGGTTGGGTCCATCATGGAAAATGCACAGCAGCAACCTTCGCCGGAGACAAGTTCTGGGGCAGGAACGGGGCTCTCCCACCCCACCATCGGTGCAATGCTCAGCTTTGAATGCAGCCTTTAATCCCTGTTGCAGGGTGAGCTGTAGGCAAATATTTACAAAGCGCTCTCTGCTGTAGGTTAGTGCCAGCAATGCAAAAATCAGTACTTTTTTTGAGTGTTATTTTACTAGTTTAGACTGTTTGATCTGTGAAACTCATGCAGTTTTCACAGCAATCTTCAGACCGTACCCAGGAACATTGTATTTTGCTGTGTTGGATAAATATCATTATTCCTTCTAGCTGTGACAGGAAAAACTCAAACTGTGGAAAGCAGCGCTCCTCGGGAAACCACAGATCAGCTCCTAACAGAAGCTGGGGCAGATGGTGTGTGCTCTTTGACTTTTGTTGGGACTGTTTGGATCTGGCAAGTGGAGACTGGAAACATGCTCCTTAGACAGGCAAACAGTCTTCGGGGGGAAAAAACACAAATACCTGTTAGCTCCTGCTTCAGCCAGGAGATCATCCGTTAAGTGCAGAAGAGCTAATGTCAAACCATCCAGGTCTGATCCATTGCAGCACAGCAGAAGGACATGGACCTGTTGGAGCGGGGCCAGAGGAGGCCACGGAGATGCTGGGAGGGCTGGAGCCCCTCTGCTGGGAGGACAGGCTGAGAGACTTGGGGGGGTTCAGCCTGGAGAAGAGAAGGCTCCAGGGAGACCTTGGAGCCCTTTCCAGTCCCTCAAGGGGCTCCAGNGGCACTGGATGGTCTTCAGGTCCCTTCCAACCCAAACTATTCTATGACCCACCATCACACCCCACACCCAACCGCAGCCCTCTGAAAGGCGTTTGCAGCAGTCAAGGAGAACGGAAGGTGTTTGCAGCAAATATAAGCAACATTTACCATGAAATATACAGGAAGCATGGCTTTATCACTCTGGAAATGTCTAGAAAAATACCACTGTTCATATTTCCTACTGGAATACCGCGCCAGGCGCTCACACAGCAGCCCCAAAATTGAACTCTCACCGCTACACGTTCTGAGCATAAACAGAGATCAGCATTGCCGGCAGGAAACAGGACTCCGCTTAATTTTCATTTCTTCTAATTCAACATCGGATGCTCAGTGAGTTCAGGCTTTCCACGCACTAGAAGACCTCAATATTTCACTTAAAAACGGGCTTAACTCCTAATGCAACATGGAAACGCGCTGCAGCATTCCCACACATTTTAAGATTTTTACAAAATAAGATCAGAGAAATTTGCAAGATCGCACAAACCCAAGTGTAGTGATTAAAAGGAGTGAAGTAGGACACCCAGTTCTAAAGAACACCAATCACAACGTATGTAATTTATCTATTACCTATACATTGTAGCTAATTATGGAAATATTAATAGTTATCCACGTTATTTGTTGTGTCTTTCCCCTTCAGACCGAACCCAAAATAACGTCAATTACACAGATTAGTCTCACATCCCCAGGCTCTAAAAATCTTTGCCCTGTCGTGTTGGGCTACGCAGCGCATGGGAATGCTGCTCTCAGTGGGTTTAGTAGGCTTTTTTCAATGTCACAAATGCTTTAATGGCATAAAACCAAGATAACACCTATTTTAACCTAAAACTTTGCACCAAAGGTATTCAGGACGAGGTTCTCTTCCACGTCCAATTATCAGCCTCCACTGCACATCTCGTTTTTGACAGCAGTTATTAACGCCATGCAAAAATAGTCTAAGCAACGGTGGTACCTTCTCTAGTGAGTCTCACTTTGTGCCCAGGCGTTTACTCATTTTCCATCTCCCTACAACGCAACCGGGGGCTGTGCAGCAAGAATCCCAGGTCCTACCAAGCTACAAAGCACCAAGGAAATCTGTGCAATAACCAAACGCAACATCTTGAACAACCTCAACCTGCTTAGAGGTCACGCAAAGAACAGAAGGAAGGAAAACAGTGAAAAAAATATAAAGATATATATATCTCCAAACTAGATAAAGAAGGTGGACAGAGTCTTGTCTGCCAATCGCGGCAGTAGGAAACGTTACTTGAGAGCCACCAGAAGGAGCTTGTTCAGCTGAATAACACTGGTAATCACACCTGAAAGCATCTCCGACAGCCTTTCTGTTTGTCTTAATAAAAGATAAAGCAACGCAAATGCCACAGAGGCGGTTAAATGCCAAGTCATCTCACTTGGAATACAACCTCTGGAGCGAGGGAAGGTCTCCACACAGATCAGGCCCGCGGGAAGCCCACCTCCTTTAGCACCGGCGTTTCACCGTCGGCATCAGCGCAGAGCGAACGAACCCCACAATTTGAAATCTGAGTTTCCAAATACCCCGCTATCGGTTTTTTCCCAAGATTTTTAAGCGCGGAGGGATGACCTTGGTGTGGGGCTTTGCTCTGCGCCATGACGAGCGGCTACAGACTCTCCCCTGCGCCATAAACGTCCTTGTATTAGCATCCCGATTAAAAAACACAACCCTACAAAAATCGTAAATGCATCAGGAGATTCACAGTCAAAGCAAAACTCAGGGCTTTGGATTTTATTTTTTTTTTTTTAGTTTAGAAATTAAATTATGAGGTCATTCCAATGGGCTTGCGATGCACAACACAATCCTATATTAAAAATATTTATAGCGTGCAAGCAAAGGTGATTTTTGATCATTAACTGGAATAAGCTATTATGTCCGCCTCTCTGGTACCACGCTTTTTTAGAGAACACTGGGAAAAAATTACAGATTAAAATGAGTTAAAATCTTCCTTGTACAGTCCTAACTAAGCCTGTAATGCAATACCTCTGGCTGGAAACACCCTCGCACCAGGCAGGACGCCCTCAAATCAAGCCATCGAATATCATTTCACTGATGACGCCATTTTCTTAGTTCTTCCGCTGCCATTTTAGCATCCTGGTCGCTCCACATTTTCCTCCAGAAGTTCTTCCCCCTCTTAGGAGGCAACCCCGCTGAAATAACGTGGTGGCAAATAAAACCTGTCCCTTGAATTTCTGCCCGTGTCAGGTCCCTGCATGGCAGGGGCAGGGGACAGGGACGAAGCCACGGTTGCCATCGCAGACCCCACCTGGATTTACCGTGGCGAGCGCTGGTGAGGAGTCTCCTGAGACGGGGTAAAGCTGAGAAACCAGCCCCTGGAAATCTAGCAGCACCGCACGAAAAACTGAGAAAGCCGAGGAAAGAGGAGCGTCCAGCCCCGCTATGGGAGAATAAACCCACTAGCTAATAAAGGAGTAGTTTGAAAAGAAAAAGGCAGAAAGGAGGCTCACTGAGAAGCTTGCAGCTGCGGCTGGACTAACCGTACGTTAGCATCAACGGATATTCAGATACAACAAACCTTTTTCACCGGTGGCAGAAAATTCATTTCTCAGGATCACACCCAAAAACCAAACTGCCGTCCCTACCCCTCGAAGTATCTCCCCGCCTGAAACGGCACATTTCTGATGGAACGCCAGCAAGAAGGACAAATGATTTAAAGAAACCTGCAAGTCATTAACAGCCCGGTCTCCTCTAACCCTCTTCTGCAAATTTTAGTGCAGTCCTTCGGTCTCCCCCGCCCCTGGAAGGGCTTTGTCCCTCTGCCTGTCTCTGGGAGCACGTAACCTGGCTGTCTGCGAGAAAGAGGGATGTTCTCAGGCTTCTTTTGGAAAGCAAAAACGTTGTTGGCATACGCGCATCTCTTCCTGCACGATTTCAGATGCACAGAACCAGTTAAACCCCTTCAATTAGTCTGAAACTGTATGTAAAAAAAACCAAAATAGTAATGGAAAAAAATTGGTTCTCTTTACCTCTTCTGCTGAGCACTCTCCCTCTTCTGGGGCCGACCCGAGCTGAAGGATTTCGGCTGCCCCACAGCAGAAAGCCCGTGTGCCGCCCTCCTGAACGTTCCTCGGGAGCACCACTTACCTTTCTGCTTGGGTTAAAAAAAACGAAACAACAAAACCAAGCTGAAATCTTCCAGCCTCCATCTGTATTTCAGCCCAGAGGGCTAGATGCGGCAAACGCTGGCTGCCTCCGAGGGACAACGCCTGGTTCGGAGACAACCAGAATCCCCGTCAGCGCTGGAAATGCCATGAGCAAGTTAAACTGGGATGCAGATCCCACGCCCCAGCACGGGTGGGATCTTTGCTCCACAGCGGGGTCTCCCCTCACGTTTCTATCGCAATTTGAAGTCTCCCAGAAAAAGCCACAGAGAGAAAGACACCCTTTCCAAAGTTAAATCCACTTTATTTTGCTGACAGTGGCTGGCTATTCCTACAAAAAGCCAAGATTACATGGACGTGAGGAACAGAAGTTGTTTTGTCTTTTTTAAAATACACACTGGAATTTCAAGAAAATGAGGAAAATTTGAAGTTCAGCCCTCTTCAATAACATGAGATGATCTGGCAAAACCATCCACCTGACTTAGAAAAATAAACCCAAAGCATTCTTCCTAAATACCTGTAAATAAATCATAGCTACTTTGTTCACCTAATAGGTATTTGCAACACGGCAGCGTGTCCCTTGAAATAAATATAAATATTTTACTGACAGTGAAAGCAGGCAATTTGGAGGAGTCCATGTGTGTCATGATATCTTTTAAATCCTCAATTTAACCATGCCGTGGTCTTTAGAAATGGTGTTTCCTTACTGCATTACTGATACATTTCACAAAGTTAATTATTAAAATTAGCTATGAATTATTAATTGCAGATCATTAAGATAAAAAAAAAAAAAAAGGACATCTAGAACGTGCCTGCTGCAATCCTGTTTGAGAATGTTTGACATCACAAAGCTCGGAGAGAAAAGCACGTATTAAAAATCTCTGCTGCCACGAACGATGTCGCAAACACTTGATCCTTTTTCTCAGCTTATTCCTCCTATTGTGCAATCAACCTTCGGGTTTTAAACTTTCCCGACTCGGGGCATGGGAGCAGCATGCTGAGGAGACAAAAGGTTTCCATTTTTCTCCGCCGGCTGTACCCCACCCTGGCTAAGGAACTCTCTAGCAGCGCGTGCCTTTATTTGCGCGTCGCATTAACCCGGCACGCGAGCTTCCCGACTTTAATGGAAATGAAATGCCAACTCCAGATGCTGCCAACAGATAGCACGGAAAACCCTGCTAGAAGAGACCTCCAGCTAATTAATAATTACAGGCGTTTTTTGCATGTATTAATTTCTGCAGCGAGGAGGAGGGGGGGGGGGGTT
>VXAK01016132.1:164634-233744 GCA_013399435.1 Arenaria interpres | reverse complement strand
TGGAGCATGCTCCTGGCAGGACTGTGATGNAGCCCACACTGGAGCATGCTCCTGGCAGGACTGTGATGCCATGGAAAGAGGAGCCCATGCTGAAGCAGGTTTGCTGGCAGGACTTGTGACCCCATGGCGGGGGGACCCATGCTGGAGCAGTCTGTTCCTGAAGGCTGCACCCCAAGGAAGGGACCCACACTGGAGCAGTTAATGAAGGACTGCAGCCCCTTGGAAGGACTCACACTGGAGAAGTTCATGGAGGACTGTCTCCCATGGGAGGGACCCTATGCTGGAGCATGGGAAGACAGTGAGGAGTCCTCCCGTAAGGAGGAAGGAGCGGCAGAGATGACATGTGATGAACTGGAGAGGCTGAGTGTGAGAGAGAGAGCACTAACTGTGGCCTCCCCAGCGCGGAGGGGAGGGGAAGATCACACTCTCCACCTGCAGGTGATGTGACACTTCCTGATGCTGCCCTGGAAAGGCTGGTGGCCTCCCGTGCCTCAAGAGCAGACTGGACTTACAAAGCTCTACGTGCCTTCAAGGAGTATTTATGCACAGAGCTTCTCATCCAGTCAAGAAACCATGCCACGTGCAACACAGGTGACAGCAGAGTAGCCAGGAAGGCTGGACGCCCAATTCTTTGAATACAGACCTTACAAAATTGAGCTGAAGTTTTTCAATACGATAGTGAAAATAATGTCATTGAACCTGAATTTCTACATTTAAATAAAGACTGTTTTCAGAAAAGCTGAAAGCATGGAAGGCTCATCTGAGAAGAACAATTAGTAAGAAAAAAACCTCACCAAACTCTTAAGTAGAAGGCATCTTCCCATCTATATCACAGTCAGTAGCACAGCTTAAAAGAACTGAAAATCCTTCCCAGAGGGATCCCTGTAAGTCCCACTTCTCGGGACTATGGCTCTATATTACATGAATCTACACCATTTGAACCAGAATATAAAATAGAAGTAATTTAACAGCTATTAAAGCTGTTAAGGATACACATCACATTATTCATTTAATGCCAGTAATACCCCATTTTATACCTCACCACTTATATTTTCTGGTCTGTAAAACAGAGAGCCCTGTTACCTGGAAACTCCTATTTCTAGAGCAGGGAAATACCCATTTCCCCCATGCCTCCAGAACAGAGAAACGACAGTTAAAAGTATTTAGAAGCAGAAAACTGCAGTTATGGTACCTGCTAGACCTTCAAGACTTTTTATCTGTGCAAAAAGATGACCTCTCGTACGAATACCAAAACAGACGGCAAGGAAGGGGACAGCTAACACAGACAAGCTATGGATCGCTGACCCACCCTTTCATGACACAGGGTAAGATGGATTTACTCAATTTAGTCCAGAACAGATCTGTTTAGCAAGGCTGAAGACTCAAAATACTCCACCACGTAAGGCCCAAAGCAACATTTGTGGTACTTTACTAACAACAGAGAAGCTTTGTTTGGGAAAGATGGCCTCTAACTTTTGCAGAGCTGCTGGGACAGAGAAGGCGAAGGCAAGCAAATGCCTGCTCACGCTTAGGACTAAGTCACAGCTTTAGGGAACACCTGAGGGGGTGGCAAGAAGAAAAAAAATAAACTACTCAGCTCAAGCTTAAGCTTTGTCCCCAACAAGGCAGCTGGATGAAGCAAAAGAAGAAAACCCGAACACAGCACTTCTCAAAGTCAATGGAGGATGTAATAAAAAAAGCTCACTCCTCAGTTTAAGAACGCACAAACCCAAAATCACTGTCCACTATTTGCAGCCGGTACCCGACAGGAATAACTGGGCAATGCCTTGCAACAGGCCAGGTTCTCCACAAGCCAAATTTAAAGAGCAGGGCAAATCGCAAAGAGCAGGAAGAGACACACAACCCGCAGTTTGTCTTGGACAGCACAAATTAGAACAAAAAATTCTTTAGGTTTTCAGATCTCCACAGGATCACCCAAGGCCCTAATTTCACCTAACAGTCTAAAGATTCGGAAAAGGCCCTTGCATGAATATTCACCCGGCCGAAGAGAAGTTAGGTATCCAATGGTATTGCAAGTAGGAACCTCGCTGCATCTTTAAGGAACTCTGTATCTGCAGGATTTGGCCCCAGGTCCAATCCACTCATTCCTCTCCCGTCTCCATTTGCACTACTGTAAGAGGAGAACAATACCCCCGCTCACCTGCTTAATGCATGCAAAGCTCTTTAGCATTCTCCTCCAATCCCCTCATAGATGTGCAAATCATTGTATTCTGACTGTTCTGGGATAATGACTTTAATTTGATGACTTACAGAAGGAGGCCTCTCAGCAGGGACCTTTTCATCTGAAGGCTTCCTCGCTGGGTGCTGGTGGGGGTGAGAATTTTGACAGGGTAGCTCAGCAGACAGATGCTGAAGCAATCTCTTTCTTTGCTTCCCACCCTACCATAACCACATTGTGATACCTCCCCAGACACAGAATTTGAAAGAGGCACTGGTACAACATGAAAGTGAATAAAGCACCTTGAAATTCATTGTTTAAGCCTGAGTTTGGAATCTGAAAAC
Source organism: Arenaria interpres (assembly GCA_013399435.1). Taxonomy (NCBI): domain Eukaryota; kingdom Metazoa; phylum Chordata; class Aves; order Charadriiformes; family Scolopacidae; genus Arenaria; species Arenaria interpres. The sequence goes on along the minus strand of VXAK01016132.1, from coordinate 231,221 downwards.
AGACATGTTTTAACGATATGGTAGGTTAAAATATTCCTTGATTATTTGTCTCTTCCCATATCCTACTCAACCAAGACACTTCATGATTGATCAATTAATGGGACAGCTCAAAATGTTTATTACAAGATCTTTGCCTCTCCTGTGGTTTATACCATTCTGAACACTATTCTTCAACAGTGCACCGTGCTAAGGATGCTGCTGGCAGAAAGCCTATGCTTAACCCAAATGCTGGTCACATGTGTTTGCAATCACAATTATAAGCAAGTGATCCATAAGACAACAGGACCAGCTTCTCCAAAATGCGTTTTGGAGGTCAGCTCCAAGCGTTCAATCTTTTGACTCATTTCTGCAAATAATATTTTACTGCAACTCTCAGACTACAAAACATTTACCAGCAAGTATCATGCATTATTTTTTCCCTCATAGGTATTTTACACTGATGGCATCATTCGTATCATTATAATTTAGTTAAATACTGATAAAACTATTTTCTGGAACAGATTTCCTCCTCAAATGCAAGACCTTCAAGGTCAGCCTAAAAGCCAGCCTACAAGTAGATGTTCCCTTCAAATTCATGGAAAAAGATAATTTAAATTTTTAGTTACTGTTTTAAATAACTGGTAGGAAATGCATCTCTTGAAATGGAAGCTACTTTCAGTGCCCTTTGAAGTGGCTTCGTTAATGCAAATTCTCACTGAAGTGAAGAAGTGAGGCATAGGGAGGCGAAGTAACAATCTTTTCCAGGGCAGAATCACAGAAATCTTACTAGTGGTTGAAATAATTCCACTTAAGTAAAGTACAGGCTGGCAACATAGTATGAACAAAATGCCTGTCCACTTTTCCCACTGCCAAAAGAAAAAGCAAAAAAAAAAAAAAAAAGAAAGAAAGAAAAAACCCTCTCACCCAAAAGAAAAACCCAAAAGGTGTTACATGTCAAAGTTCTAGTAATACTTGTGAGCCACCCCATCACTGGGAACTGCATTTGGACAGTATTTTGAGCTAATGAGAGGAGGAGTGCTGTGTATATGTAAAGGGCCATGTGTGCAACAGTTAAAACTCTGCTTTACAGAGTTTTGTGTTTCTATGGATTTTTCCACTTCCATGGCTTCTTCCTTTTGTGATATGTGTCTTGTAAGTTCAGAATTAATTATAAGGTAATATCAAGAAATAAAGAACTATTTTTAAAGTATTTCCTTTTCTATACTTTGCTGATTCAAGTCAGTATGCTGATAGTATGTGCACTTTTCCACTTTTGCTGGCAGATGGTGGTGGCGAGGAATAGAGCTTATCCCCTCTGACCCAAAGCTGGGAACAGAATGGGAAAAAAACCATCAATTTATGTTGTATTTGCCTCTGACCTCATCACTCTGTAGGATGTTCCTTACATCGAAGGAGAAACCTGGGAGGAAAGGAAGTATAATAACTGCAGTAACAAGGAAACAGTATACTAACAACCAACTCAGATTTCTAAAATTTTGGTTTTAGAAAAATAAGTTGGTAAGCAGAGAACAACTGTGACAGCAGCTGGAGCAGCACTTGGGTTTTTATCTTCTCATTATTAATCTTTGATGTTTCCTCCAGAGACTAAGACTTCACACAGCATCTCTGAAAACAGACGAGACACCCCTTGAGGCTTAGGTTTTTCTAGACTGCTTCTGGTTTATTTTGATAGAATAATGTCCCTTCAGAAACATTCAGCATTTTTACAGATGTTTACTGAAGTCTGCCAAAACATAAGTGTGATTTGAATTACTTCTACCAAGTCACTTTTTTTTTTTCCCCCAACATAACTGGTTTGGTAACCAGCTGAAAAACAGATATTAATGTTGCATGGCAGAATTACAAACATCTTTTAAAGTGGAAAAAACGTGAAGAAAAAAAAATTACTCTAAACATGAAGCTGCTGTAGTGAAAGGTGAGACCAACACAACACATACTGCTATGCCTTCTAAGTTGCTTACATTCTTAGAGCAAAGGACTGTTACAATCTTTTTAATAGATGTGACGAAACTCTTAACAGAAGAAAGCACCCCTGAGGAAACAGATTTCAGGCATAATTTGAATATTATAGTTCAGTGGGAAATGATTTTTTTTCAGGCAATATGTAACAAGATCTCCCATCTTGTGGCTGTGACAAAGAAAGAAAAAGTATACCTCAGCAGGAAGTTTTTCATATGAAAGATTCATATGAAAAACTACAAAAGATCTTTATCGACATAAAATTGCATGAGATACTTAAAATATTTCAAACTCTCCCAACCCGCCCAAAACACATCAGCATCATAATTTTAAGTACCAACATGTGATATAATCAGAATTACTTGCTTCTGTTCACCTCTGAACAACAGCTAAAGGTAAAAATGAAACTAGCAATTAGTAAGCAATAATTACAGCTTTATGCCAAAAGAAAAGCAGCCTTGACAAGATTTGAGACCTATTGTCTGTACCAAAAGAATTTTAAAAATAAAACCTTAAGATATATTTAAGTAGCAGTTTTAATTTTTAATAACTATTTCTAGATCAAAGTACTTACTGGATGCAAATACTACAGATATGATGAGAAACTACACAAATTTGCACATGAATTAAGCTCAGCTGCCTATACTGAACAGAAGCATAATGTGACCAAGTTTTCCAAAATCATTTATAGCACTGAACGTAAAGCCAGGTTTTCTTTACCATTAACTTAGTTATAAAGAAGAAAAAACCAAATCCAAGCAATGTTACTGCTCCCGTTTTTACTAATCTTTTTTCCAAGGTTGGTGCTTTTTCTGGGAGTTTCACTCGGCTGGGGTCATTCTTCTGTTGATGCTGAGGCAGATGTTAAGTTCATGTAAAAAGTGCAAGAAAGAAAAAAAGTTAGTGTGAAAACTTCTTAAGTCTGTGATAAAGTAGCCAGTCCTAAGACTCTGCATGCATCTAGGGTTGATGTTATTTCTTTCTCACTCTGTGTGTCCTACTTCAATCGAAATAAACGTGTGCAAATGTTTATCTTAGATGATACTCAATCATCCTGTAATATATATTAGAAAAACAAACTGTTTACAAACTTAATTCCTCAAGGGTAAAACACGCTGCTAAGAGATGCTACAAAAATATAATAACAAAACATCTCAACTGAAATATTTTAACCAGAACTTTCGCCATTTAATTACTAAACCAACTGTCTATGAAAACAGCAAGTTAAAAAGGTGACAGATTAGGCTTCCTTGAAATTAAAGGTAGAATGGTAAGTACCTTGCGAGTGCCTTGTTGGACTGAGTGAAGCCTTGCCGTGAAGCACAGCATGGTTAGGTCTGGATTCCCCACCTTAGTTCATAATGTTTGGAAGGCCATCTCATTTACCGTGCTTTCAAAAATTATGCTACAGACATAACATGTACTGCTGGCAAAGTCTTGTAGCGACTAAGCTTAACAAAGAATACTAAAGATTTTAAGAGAATTTATACAAACTTATTAAGAGGTTTAACTGTTTCACTTACATTGGCACTTTTCCGTGCTCTACTCATTCAAGAGTGCCCCACCATATATTAAGTAGCACAAAAATGTTTTGTATTAAAGTCTACATCTGTGAAATTAATTAAACACTACTGTATTTCAATACAAAGGGAATTACATTTTTGAAGTAATTAGAAGGCTAACATTTAACACCTATGTTTAACGCTGGGTACAGAGCCACCGAGCTTCATCTCAACAGCTATAAAACCTTAAGCACAGATGAGAGCAAAGTCAAGTGGCACCTAACTCAGATACCACCCAACACTTGTAACTGGCCTGCACATACTGAAAGCAAATATATACATACAATTGATTTCTGCATACACAAAAAAAAAAGGAACACATACAGCTAAAAAATTTCTTTGCCACAACCTCAATCTACCTCTTAAATAGATTTGCTGTTAAGTGATTTATTGGGAGAAGGCTGTTATATTACATTAAATTTACTTAAACTACAGGAAATTGCATTTGTAGCATTATACTCAAGGTCTAAGTTCCACATGGCTTCGTTCAGCAACAGATTCCTTTCTGACACTGATGCTCCATTTACTCTACGCCAGCCACCATTCCTTTTACTGGGCTATTACTTAAAATGACCCCATCTGACAAGAGCGTGTCATTGTGTTGGTTTGAGAATGACTGATGTGGTGCTAACATCTAGCCTTGACCTCTCCCACCCTCTTCTTTTGTCACTCTGCAGTTATCTGGGATGCCTCCCATTCAATCCATAAAACTTTAGTATCTTCCTTTTGAGTCAATAATTCCAAACAAAAGATTCCTTAATTAAGAAGTAAGAGTGTAAGTATACACAGTGGCATTTATGCCACAGTGGTTGTCCAAGAGCACAGGGATATATTCCACTTAATTCTTTCCTGTGCTAGAAAGAAAAAGGTTGACTGTGCCTTCCTTTGGAGACTGTCCATGCTGCTGTGGAATATTCTAGATTTTTTTTTTCTCATTCTGTCCATGGAAAGGTGGATGGGGGAGAAGTAGATGCAATGTCCAAGGTACAGCTAAAGAGCCTGTGCCAGATCAAGGAACAAAACATTTCACTGATGGATGTGACATTTGAGGTTGCACACAGAAACCTGTACACAGCATTTAACAGCCTCACTCACACACACCCACCTTCTCCACCAGGTCCTTCAGTTTGGCAACTTCTTCTCCCAGATTTTCAACACTGAACACCAAGTCTTTGCAGACTTTCATAAAACTTTCAGTTGGTGCCCACTGCAGCACGATCTGTTAATAGTTACAGTTATTTGCCAGAATTACTGTAGATTATAATTTATTATTCTTTAATTAACACATCATTAAAAAAAAAACAGTGTCAGAAAAAGATTGTAACTGCATTTATACTGGGTTTTCATTGTATGATTTATGCTCAACATGATCTCCTGCTCTCTGTCAGCCTTTGTGAGAGCCTTTTGTCACCTTAACTCCCCTATCAGCAGAAACACGAAGAAACAGATCTATCTCCTTAACTGGGTGGCTTAACTCTTTGAAATAAGTTATTACAAAAAGGTGTCCTTTAGAGAAAGAACATTGGACAGCTCTATATAACTACACAATAAGATGCTGATGAGCGTTCATATTTTTCATTTTGCGAGGTAGAATACGATTCTAGAATAGAATATTATACTCTAAATCAATCCTTCTTTGGTTGAATACCTTGTGAGAATTCTTGAGGAAATGCTTATTTATGGTCTGCACAGGAACGGTCAGCTTACTACACTCTTTATTCAACTTCTGAAGAAACTTGAGGAATTCGTCTCCACTACAAAAATAAAATGATATTCCATTACTTGTTAAAGGCTGTGACTTTTTGCCAGCTGAATATTATCTATGCATTTCCAGCATTGGCTAGTGACTGGATCAGACATGTCGTTTCACTGCATAAAAGAAATCCGGTGTCATTTTAACACAGGGTAGTTAAACATTACGTTTAACAACTTAGTAAGCTGGTTCTGCACACCCCCTCCCTTTTGGAAGGACAACAAATCATTCAATTCTCTGGAATATTCAGCTAATAAGATACACTGAGAAGTGTCACTCAAAAGCTTTTCGGAGACATTCTATTAACCTCCACGTCTGTTTCTAACTCTCATCAATCCTGTATTATCTACAAAAACATTTCATTACCTGCTATATGAGTGATTTCGTAACACATTATGCATAATAACCACAACACACTGTTTTCCTGTGCATGTGCACATACAGACCACAGTCTTGCAACACCAGAAACAGGGAATTTATAGTTAATTTTATGCTGACATATCAATGTTCCTGACCTGCAGCTAACATTTTTGATGAAGAAGTGAAGAAAAAAAAATAAATCTGGTTTGTACTTTGGAGCTAGGACTGAAATGACTAGGTTAAGAGTCATTTAATCTCCAGCATAGTGGAAGAGAGAAGAATCCAGTAACGCTGACTTGGCCCCTGGATCTGGAAATACATTCCTCAAAGCCTAAAATGTCTCGTATTATCTATCTTGAAGAAAATTTATACTTACTGGCAAAATACAAGCAGGAAGACAACTCTGAAAATTAGTTTGATCAGTATTGCCAAAAAGTGGAGAAAAGGACAGAAAAATGTAACAGACGCTTCAATGCAAAGTTTCTAGAGCTTCCACTTGACTCTGTCAACTTATATTACTGGAAGCCTCAGAGAGCGTTAGTTACAAGTCACGGTGCTGGCCAGAAAGTTGTTGCCCTTGACTGGGTAGAGGAAAAGGGGACAAGGAAAAAGATCATTTTTACAAAGTGAGCTCTTAAACACCAAAACTCCTGAGAAGTGCCTGCATTTCCAGAAGAAAAGTTTCCACCAGCGATAAGCCATTCAGGTGAACAATAAGCAGCACCAAAACAGGAGATAATTTTAAGCTTCTATTGCATGACTTCTCGTTACATTTACAGGAGGATCTGAAAAAATTAATGCAGAGCCCAATGTTCCTCTTTTCCCTAGGGCAACCTGCTACTAAACTGAGATGTAACACGCTCAAACCTTCCTTGCTGTTGCTTCTGATGGCAAAAGGGTACACATGAAATTTGCCAAACTAAGCTACATGCCAGCATCTAAACAGAGACTGAATTTAGCCCACGGGAGTGCTTTCCTTCAGCTTTGGAACAAGATGGTTTATTAGCAGAGTTTCCACCACTGCCCGGGACATCTCTGATTTGCAACACTGCTGAACTGTTAAGACTTTAACACTTAACCCAGAAATCAGGAACATCACTAGGGATGCTGGAGGTTAATAAACAAGCCCGTTCACGGTTTTTAAGAAGATGGGGAAGTAAGAAAGCTTATTAGCTTGTTTTTATAAAAAAAAAATATTATTTATTTCAGAACATTATAACTGAACTGAATATTTAGGATAAAAAAAATCAAATGCTAAACAAAATAATCACATCTGGAGATAGACAGTTTCTCCCACATTAGTACAGTCAAGCCACAATCATGTAAATTTCCTTCTACTTAGAAAGATAACTTTTTAGCTGGCTGGGATCAGTTATGGCACTTTCTGTGTTTTGTCACAAAGGAATTTATTTTTAGGAATTCTGGAAGGATTCTCAGCAAAAATAAAGTATGTCATGGGCATGAAACGGGGAGGGGAAAAAAAGGAAAACATTTATACTTCTCATACTTCTTTATTATGCTGATAATAGAAAATGATATGAAAATGTTTTTGAAGAACTATCTGTTGCAGTGACATGTTCTTGCATTTGCAAATGGAAATAACATTTTCAAAAAGTAATCACTTTTAAAGAGAATTAATGGCTGTCAAAACACCAGTGGCTAAACAGTGCTAGACACTCCGTGAGTTTATAATCAATCAGTTCAACATTTTCTACTATGTTAGTTTTTCTATGACTTAATGACTGATTTTCCTTCTCACAGAATGACTTTGAACAAGTGGGAAGTAAAATCTTTATGTAATAGCATGTAAACATAGCCAATGATTTCAGTCTCAAGGTCAGATTCCTAGAATACATGTCAAGCCATTTTCTAGAACACTATGCAGTGCTTGCCATAACTGAAACGCTGTCATATTTTGTGTACTTCCATCTTTAATCAATCATTTTCTGGTTTTGAGAACTATATATGATCATACTGTAACTAGGAATTCCATATGTCACTCATGTGTGAGGCTGCACTGGTCATCGTGTGGATTTTTTATTGTACTTGGCCATATAGGCAGTGAACTGTTAACTTTTTCTATTTCTGCACTTACTATCTCTGTACAAATTTTTAAGCTTTCTGCTTGAATATCTATACTAAACAACACTATGGACCAATCTGAAAAAAAACATACAGTTCTGGTATAAAAGTGCACGAAGCTTAAAATGGGCAAAGTCCTCCTCAACTGCAGCTAATTATCCCTTATTGCTGAAGAGTCAATACCCTTTTCTCTTCTCAAGGTGCCTAATTAGGACAGCAAGACACCCAGACGCCCGCAGGGCCTGCAACCCTAGCTCAGCAGCAAAGCCTCTATTTCAATAGGAAAGGCTCAGGTGCTGTCAGAGTATTTATGGTGTCCGTGTCATACATGCCTCTGTATAATATATACATGCATCTCTCCCTCTCACACATCTTTTTATTGGATCTTACAATCAGAAAAATTTGATTGCAAGATTTATAGAGCCTACCTTGTCTACAGACACAATGGAAAATTACAGAGACCACATCATGTGTGGTTTGTAAGGATCTATAATGCTCTTGAAGCATGGGGAAGCAAGGAGGGCAAGACCCCATATTTCCACAAAGAAATACCAAAACCTGCTCATTGAAGTCTATCAGAGAAATTAAAGCATAAAATATCAGAGAAGTTAATGCTGGAGCCTGAGAAGCCAGTTTCAGAGTCCTGCACAGTAAGGCCATAAAACCCTGTTTGAGGCACAAAGAAAGAATTCACCGCTCCAAAAGATGGCCAAAGTCATGGCATGTAATAGCAATATAACCCATAAACGGATTCTCACAAGAGGAATCTATGCTTCCAACTTTCTTTGTAAAAAACACCAGCTCTCATAATCCACTAACTTTCATGAATCTTATGCGTGGGATAAGGTGTGAGAATATTTTACCTTTGACCTATAGAAAACAATGCAATCATCTTAAATAGTTCGTATTTCACTTCCATTTGCTTAGATATGCAGTTAATACCTCAATTCCAACTCCATCACTGCAGGGAGGTCTTCAATTCTTATTTCTTCCACTTGCAGCTCGCTAATAGCATCTAGGAGCTTCTGCTGATCTCCAGGATTTGTAATGCCGATCTAAATTTAAAGAGTAATTCCAAATATTATTTACTTTTGATACTTATTAGACATAACAGTGCAGTACCATCTATTGTGCAAACTTCTAATTATTAAGAGTCAAAAGAAGTTGCTTTTCAGTTATTGCCGCCAACTACAATGTATATAACTGCCACAGGAAAAAATAAAATTGCAGAAATTATTCAGTAATGCAAAACAAAATTACAAGAGCTGTGGAAGAGCCAAACAGAAATTGCACAGGACACACAGAAAATCCATTTAAGGTTTATTAAAAAAAAAATTAATAGCAGTTTTTGTAAGTACCCCTGTTGTTAGGATGTTATGCTCATCTATTTCAGAATCATCTCAGTCATCTTTTATAAGAAAATAATCAATCATCATGATGGTGATACACCATTAACTCAGAAAGAAAGAATAGAAACAATCAACTCAGCATCAAATGGAGAATTTTAGAGAAAGAGGCTAGATTTTAAGAAGGGCTTTTACAAGCTTTTGGGTGGGTATTTTTTTCCAGTTAGAGAAACTGATTTCATAATATATGATACCTTTTAAAACCTTAATTTCTCATAGAATTTCATTTACAAAATAAGTTATGCCTTCAAAGAAGTCTAGTTGGTTCACATCACCTCCAAAAACTCAAATGATCAGAAACTCATAGAGACAGAAAGAATATGATCTGTTAAAAAGACATTCAGCCAGATGTTTCCACCATGAAATAGCCTGTAAAAGCAGCCCTTTTTTATATCTGAAGGACAGATTTCTTGCCTGAAATTAAGACTAAGCCTAAATACTACTGAACATCAGCTTATACAGTCCCTAAACTCAAATCAGTTCATATTGTCTACTCTTGACTAATTCTGCGAACAACAACAGAAAAGTTCTGAAGTGTTCAAGGCTTTTTGTTTTTTTTCACTTAAGAAAAGCCCAATTTAAGAAAAGCCCAAAAAGCTGGAAAAAGCACAGTGCAAGAAGTCCTTTTCCCTTATGGATAAGCAAACTTTTAAGTCCATGTTGGTTCAATTACACTCTGCAGTCCAAATAATACACATACTATTGTGAAGTGGCCACGTTTAAAAATGTATAGTTGTTGTACAAGTACTTGCTTATATCTGTAAAACAGACCATGCACAGTCTAGATTATGACTTTAGGCACATCAACTCTAACTTAACTAAATAAAGAAACAAAACCTAATCCCTGAAAATCCATGCCCCAAACTCATGCTCCAGCATCAACATGACCTTTTGTTTCCATCTAAAGAATGACAGAAAAAAAAAAAGGGCGAATAACAGATTGTCTCAACACATGAAGGATGATGTACTTTCTCAGAGGAAAGCAGTGAAGTAATGCATGAACTCTTACATCCTTGCCATCATGCACTAGTGGCCTGGCCTGGCCTGGCAATTTTCTGCCAAATTATTTTATTGGTTTTTTGGGGAGGGAGTGGGGTAGAGGAAGGACAGTCCTGGAACTGTGCTATGGAAGCACACAGACCAGATAATTCTCTAATGAAGAAGTTAAACAACTGGGTTACATTTTAAATTTTGATGTGTTGACTTTTCAGTATGCAATCTCAAATCCAGAACAGGATGCCAATTTCTCTTATTCTATACCAATACACATAAGAGAAAGCAACCTTCTTATGCATCCTAAATGCATTCAGAAGCAAACTTACTTCTATTGCTAACTTATGAGACAAATGCTCAAATAAAACCAGATAAAAAAAGATCCAAGTGTTATGGGAAGCACAGAATCAGACAAAAAACCTCCAAATGTTGAATGGACATGACCCAGTATATTCAACAGGCTTGACTTGGTATGGAACAGTTTATAAGCTTAAGGAATGCAAGGATTACATCTTGAAAGAGTCATTGTTTAGGCTCTGTTGTAGAATACAGATAAAGATATTTACAGAGAAAATATCTTTCTGATATTGTTTGATGGAGGAAAGTGTATCATGTTAGTGACAGGATTTCTCCCCAGTTCTTTGGATACAAAGCAGCTTGGTTCAGAGGCATCCATCAGAGGTCATCATTAATCTTTGTAGTAATAAGATCCAGGCTCTTTAAAATAGCTGGCTGTTAGCTGAAGATCTGCCATCGCACTAAGATACTTTCAACTCTGGAATTACAAGGAAACTGATTAGATTTGTTCTATGAGCAGTGCGGGGAGAAACTCTTAGTAGAACTCTACAACTAGACTGCATCAAGAATTTGGGATAACTTATGAAGTGCTAATAACTCAGGAGCGTTATGTCATTTTTAAAATTCTCAGTTGAAGACTCACTAATTAATTCATGTCCATGCACAAAGCACAACTTATTTTCCAGGAACTGCTGTTTCCTGCTATTGCAGAGCTAAGAGGCAAAACAATTCTGTTCCTGCAGATATCATCTTCCTGTGCAAAAGCAGCTCATCCAGGTATTTACTTCAGTTTGTCACAAAAACCCTCTTTATAGTAGGGAGTCTCAAACATGTTAAAACACTGAAACAGGAGGTATCAGTTTGTGTGAAATTATACCTCTTTGATGAAGGAACTGTAAGGCTTAGCCATTCACTAAAGTCCACAATTCTCTCCCCTTCCCTCAATGTCCCCTGGACAAAACCAAGTAACAATTACAATATCAAAAAAACAGGTGATCAATATGAACATATGTCAGCCTGACCTCGGTACCAGGAAAGATCATGGAGAGGATCATCTTGGGAGACCTCTCACAGCAAGTGCAGGGCAGGCAAGGGATCAGGACCACCTAGCATTGGTTTATGAAAGAAAGGTCCTGCTTAACCAACTTGATCTCTTTCTATGACCATATGACCCACTTTCTTGATGCGGGGATGGCTGTGGACATTGTCTACCTGGACTTTGGTAAGGCCTTTGACACCGTCCCCCACAGCGTTTTCCTGGAGAAACTGGCTAATCATGGCATAGACAAGTGTACCCTTCGCTGGATAAAACACTGGCTGAATGGCTGTGCCCAGCGAGTTGTGATTAATGGGGCGAAATCCGGTTGGCAACCGGCCACCAGTGGTGTCCCACAGGGCTCAGTTTTAGGGCAAGTCTTGTTTAATATCTTTATTGATGATNCTTCCAAACCATGGATTACATTGTGTAGGATCTTTTTAAATCTTTTAAATGAAATTTGTTGTTGGAGATGACTTCCCTGAGGATTACTGACAAATGCATTGTATTTATGGGGGTACTCCACAATTCAGATGGCACACACATGATGACTCTTTCATTCTAATTTATTTTTGTACATGGTTTATAACATCCCCCAAATTACTTCTTGGTGTGCAATTTTTTATGCTTGTTCTTCTCTCAGAAGAGATTTTTTTTCAAAGGATTTCAAAGAAAATAATTTTAGCTCCAAGTGAGCTGGGCATGAGAAGGATTGTTTTGACACAGTTGTATGCTCTGGTTGCTCCAGAAGCACTTAAATCTGAAAGCTGCAATTTTGATGGGTAAGTCTAAGCCTCTCAGATAAGGTGTTATAAGCACACAAAAATAACATTAAAAGGACATTAATTAAGGTTGTGAAGTTAGGTGCTTACCAAAATAAGTTAGGCAATGACAGAATGAACACTGATGGTGAATCCTTGATTCAGCCCATGTTCTCTGTGTGTGTGATGCCAACTTTTAAGTGATAATTTACTGGGTTTTTTTTTTTTTTGGTTTTTTTTTGGTTTTTTTTTTTGTTTGTTTTTTTAAGGTTGGACTTGATGATCTCAGAGGTCCCTTCCAACCATGGTGATTCTGTGATATACTCAGTCAGGTTTGCAGTTTAATGCAATTTGCAGTTTAATCCAAGACAGCAGCTCACACAGTGGTGAGAAGAAAGCCACAATATCTCCTTTAAGAGCAAACTTCCTGCCAACAGAGGCTTTAGGATTCATTTGAAGCCCACACAGGGATGCTGTCTAATACGCATGACCCTGAGGCTTCAGAAAAGCAGCAGCATCAGAACACACTGAAACACCTTACAATATTCAGGTCAAGTGAACTCTTAAAATTAAATCTCTTCATTGACAAAGCTCCCTATATGTTCACCCTCTGAGAATACAGAATTACTTTTGAGCTCTGTCAAACACTTGAAAACTCTACTCAGTTACAAAACTTCACACAAAACATCTTTGTGATGCCAGCTCTGAAGGAATATTAACATCTGTACGTAAATGTTGGTTCCAATTGCTAGAACACATGCCCCCATGGCATCAGAATAGTGGGGAAAAAAGAAGCTGACACTGAGGACATGGCTTGTGTCAGTAGTAGAGAGCAGGCTTGAAGCAGCTATTTTAATGAGGCGGTTTTGGTATCCCAGACCAGGAACGGAGTATTCAGAAGAATCCAGCAGCCTGAATTACCTACATTGTTCCAAGGAGACTCCTATAATTGGATTTTATTATGGCATCCTCCTGTAAGCACAGGAATTCTTTCATTTCCCACAGGAACAATTCCAGCAAAGACTAAGGTAAAGCAACCACCCTATCTCAACTGGAAACAAAAACCTTGTAATAACGCATCTCTTCGTCCTGAATAACAGCAAATTACAGTTTACTGCAGCTGGGAAGGTTGGTAAGAAACCAAGAAATCTTTTATCTTTTTTTTTTTGGTATGGTTTTACAAGCCCCTGCAGGATATGGTATTCCGCAACGTAAGACAGCTCTCGATTTTCCAACAGAAATTACCTCATGAAGGAGAACCACATTTAAAGTAGTTGTTTAGGATTATCTACTGCTAATCCTAGCATTGATTACCTTTCAGGGAAAACATACTTAAATACTAAAAGTGGTAACAAGCAAAATTTAAAACTGAAGTATTTCCTGCTCACTCCAACTCCCACATCATTGCAGCAAAGAAATACTGGGGACTTGCACCTTTGCCTGCATCTGACTGTGAAGTGGAAGATTTCAAGGCTGATCAGGGGGATTACATACTTTACAAAAGGTCTGTCTATATTAAAACCTGAGAAGTTGCAGAGTACTCTGAAAACAGATCTTAAAAAAAATAAATTCTTACAGGGTTAGACATTTATAAAGAGAAGCTAAAACATGAAAAATACTTAAAAGGAGAAAACTAAATTAAGTTCAAAAGTAGTAAACTGACCTGTATTAACTCATCTTTTTGCATGATCAGAAGTTGTCTTAAAGCTATATCTTTTTCCTGTATAAAACAAAGGATTTTCCGTCATCAAAAAGAATTTCACCTGATTAGCCACACAACACCATTATCGAAGCAACGAAGAGTTCTCTAGTTTAGAAACATCACGTTGTGGCTAATGCATGTAATCAAAATTAAGTGATCCGATACAGTCCATTGCATTTTAACTTAGCACATTATATATAACCTTCTGTTTAACAGATTTGCTTGAATTAATTTGATAAGTTTATTTGAACTAATATACCAATAGTGATAGAACTTTCTTTTAATGCTGTATGTGCATTCTGCTTCCATGATTACAAATAGCAGATAAACCACAAGCTTACCTTCAATAATCCTATTACGTGTTCTAGACCAAGGCCATGTAAAAACACTTCCATGTCATCAAAAGCTGAATAGGAACTGTAAATATAATTAATGAGATTCAAAATTAAAACAGTGGAAATTAAAAATAAAATGAGACACCCAGAACAAAATACTATATAAAAGCTCCCCAGACAAAGCACTGAGGAACAACTTAAAGTTGTACATACTTACAGCAGTATCTCAAATATCATAGGGAACAACTTCATCTATCAAAATTTTATAAATGTCTTTTCTGCCTAATGAGATGAATTGAGCCTAAAGGGAACAATTTTCACAAATAAATGTCATTTTAAGTAGCAAAATGTTCCTATTGAACCTTGAAGTTGGGTTGCAAGTGCCTGAAAAATTTGGAAGTGGGGTTAAGGAAGCTAACTATGTATTCATATCTAATAACATTCATATAAATTGGCAGGTTTTGAGAGTCCTTGTGTAACTCAAGACTTTTGATTCTGTTAAAGGTACAAGAAAGGGAATTTTTTGTTTTCCCAGGATCAAAGAAAGGGCTATTCAACATCCAGACAATAACTTGAAAGCCCCTGAGCTAGAAAGAGACCTAATACAGGAGCCGAAAAAAGCAAATTCCTGACAGGTATGTGCATTTCCTTGTATAGTCCAGGGCTCTGGAGCCAGGACAATTGTCTAATTAGGATGGCAGACAGAAATGACTGAAGCCACACTCACTACCTAATGATGACAACAACAAGAAGGACAAGTTACACTCATTGACCCTGCATGGTGGGGCACAACTGATACCCAGTACCAGATGATGCATTAGGAGCAACTGAAAGAACAGGGACTTGGGAAGACAACTGGCAACGACTGCAATGAAAATTATGCAGGCAAAAGGCAGGAAGGAGACATCCAGCTCAAGGAACTATGGAGTAAACACAGGTATCAGTGTATCTCTTGACTATCACTAGATGAAAAAAACCAACTCGCTAGGGGGTGGCTACACGTGTGTTTGTGGAAACGGATAAGCTATATTTGCAAGAACAGGCGTTTAACAGCCAGGCATCTGGTATTCTCCAGGGGACTGTTTCCTGAAACCAAGAGTTCTATTAATTACCAGAAACGCTCAAAGTTGTGAAACAACAGAACTAGCTATTGTTAATATAAAAATCCTTGAGCTTGACAGCTTGTTAATACAAGCAAACCAGTTGCTCATCTGATGCAGAGAAAAACCAGTAGAGTTTAGAAAAAGACTACTGAAACATTGTGAAATTCTGGAAGCCCGCGCATTGCCTAACACAGAATTACATTTCCCTAGCTAGACATCTGGCTGCCACAAAGTATTTTAAGTGGGCTTCAGGATTTCAATGGCATATTTTAAATGGTTATCGAGATTACCGAGAACACTGGTAGAATGTCCTCTAGCCAACCGTCAGGCTTCAACAGCACTAAATCCATTTGGATAACTGCTGCATGGTGTTTATTTTCTCATACCAGAAAAAGCCTGGGAAACTTCCTAAATAACCCAAACCTATTAAAAAAAGAGTGATCTAGTCTAACACTGAGGCCATTAAGTACAGACTTTATCTAGAAGTATGAGTCTTTGTGATGAGTACTAGAAGACCAATATATATATATATATAAGAATGTCACCTCCATGGCAAGTGTACAGGGACTCAAAAGATGATACCCAAGGAGCAGATAGATCCCAGAGGAGACCTGGTTCACAGGTGGGGAGATACACCCACAACACCACCTTCAGGAATCTATGAGTATCAAGATGCAAGAACGAAGAGGACAGCACAGATAATTGATTTTACCATGCAAAACCTTCATCCCTCTGCTCCAAGTACCTCTCACATGATTGTGCTTGATGCACCAGAGAACAAAAGTCTGATTGACACATATATTCATCCAGCAACAGAACCTGGTGTGGCTTTGTCTGAACTGAGGTACTCCATCTGAGACTGAGACTACCTCGATGTGAACTGCTACCTAGTGAACTGCCATCAGCCTAATGAGACAAAACCAGGGCATTTCAAATTCAGCATGACCTGGCTGAGCAGGGACATGAAGAATCAATCGGACCAACCGGAACAGACTATGGGCACTGGAAGTTGTCTTCTCAAGACCATGCAGCTCAAGCTCAAGAAGGCAAGTGGATTGTTTATTGAAGACTAAGTCAACATGTTCTGGGACAAAACCATATCAAAGATCTTTGAAGCTACTGAAGCAGGGGCTGATTTCAGTCATAGGACACCCGCAGTCTTCAGGGTCAGGGGTATGCTATGTTCATACTTAATTTTGACTCTCATATATGCAGAAAAAAAGGAAAGGGCATAGCTCTTGCTAGTGCTATGAAGCTGAAAACGGGCATTCAGTGAAAGTATCAAAAACTTATCAAATGATAACCACACAACAAGCAGTATCCAACAGGGGAGCATACAAATCTCATGGAGCTGAAATGAACTGAAGTGATATTGGACCTTGGCTCTACTGTACACCAAGTGAGAGGAAGGGAAGATCTAGAGCATGCTCTTTGTTTATAATGCAAAGGGGCTTTGCAATCTTGAAAAATTAATAGTACATTAATATGCTTACCGTGGACTCTTGGTAGCACTCCAAACTATGCAATATATATCAGTACAATTTAATCATTGACATGAACAAATACAATCTCTTAGGAATGTTTATAAGCTAAAAATCACACTATGGCTGTATTTACCCAACTCTCTGGTCAGGGACCGCTGTCAGAAATTTGTAGATAGCCTCTTGCTTAATTGTTTCATGGCATTTCCCTTGCAAGTGATTTGCAGCCAAAGAGAGTAAACTATAAACCTGGAAACGCCAAAATGAATTAATTATTATTCAAACTCAAAATGCTTGTGACTATGCAGGAGTAAGACTATGAAGAATTCTACCATAAATTACTACTTACAGGGAGCACAAAACATTTGCCATTTCTTCTTCTCTAAGCTTACAACTACAATGAGGAGTTAAGACTAAGCCCACAGAGTTTACCAAGAACATCTCCGAATTAACCAAATTCCAGCACAATGATGAACTGACGCAGAGCAAAACACTATACAAGGTAGTCTAAAAAAGTTAGCATCTCTTACTACAGAAGCAGCAACATACTCATTTTTGTGGTTGGTAGACAAGAGTTTTACATACACAAGGGAATAAGTTGTCTAAAGAGCATGCATCATATGATTATTTTAACATCTCAATTTCCAGAACATATATGGACCCAACATTTAGCAATTTACAACTGACAATCTAAGTTAACTATATCTGACAGACAGGGATTCTTTCAACTGATTAAAGAAGCAAGCCTTCTTCCAGACATCACTATGCATCAGTGATGGATTCCAGGAACTGAATTGCCCCTGTGTGAGTTTTGAGATAGTTACCAGAAATTCCAACAAAACAAGTAGAACCTCAACAAACTTAAAGGAATGATGAAACCACTTTCCTGAAATTCAGTTTTATATACACATATACATATGTGTGGTGGGTTGATCCTGGCTGACAAATAAGCCCCTACTCAGTCACTCATTCTCCCCCAGCAGGACGGGGGAGAATCAGAAGGGTGAAAGTGAGAAAAATTTCATGGGTTGAGATACACACAGTTCTATAAAGGAAGGGGAAAAAAAACCCAAAAACTTAAGTAATGCAAAGGCAATCACTCACAACCTTCCACCAGTAGACCAATGCCCTGCCTGTTTCCAAGCAATGGCTACTTTGGAAAAAAAAATCCCCTGACAATTTTGTTGCTGAGCATGACGTTATATGGTATGTAGTATCCCTTGGATCAGATGGGGTCAGCTGTCCTGGCTGTGCCCGCTCCCAACGTCTTGCTCAGCCCCAGCCTGCTTGCTGGGGGTGGGGGGCAGAGCGAGGAACAGAGAAGGCCTTGATACTGCACAAGCACTGCTCAGCAACAGCTAAAATACTGGTGTGTTATTAACACTGTGTTGGTTACAGACTAAAACACAGCACCATGCAGGCTGTTTGGAAGAAAAATAACTATCCAGCCAAAACCAGTATAATATGTAAGAAAAATATCTCCCCTCCCAGATACAGTTTCTGCAGACATAGTCTATACAACAACCCAAGGGGCTGTCAACAGCCTGAAGAGCAGACCCCCAAGCTGGAAGAAGCTCATGACCATTAAATATCTCAATACCATCTGCAAGACTTTGCAGTAACTGTGTGAAAGTTAGCGCTTCACAGGTCAAGAGGCAAGACCCACCTCTCAAGTGTAAGGAGCCTGTATTCCCTCCATGCCAGACAAAGTCATGTTATAAGATTATATGGCCGTAGCCTGCTGAACAAGTCATTTATCAAAGGCAGAAAGCATTTGTAGCCCCTTTCAGTAACCTGAGCAAAGAGATCACTGGGCCTCAGACACTGATCTTGCTAGTCTACACTGACAGCTTTGTGCATAGTTATCATTTTTGCTCCTGCCTAGCCAAGAAAGAAAAAAAGAAAGAAAAAGACAGACAGACAAGCTGTAAGTTGCAATTCACATATGTTTTTGCAGAACCACTGCAAAAACTCACATCATTGCTTAGAGTAACTCAAAGCAAAATACACAGAAATCTAGTCTGACCAATGCACCATGGATCATTTGGTAACAGCAGTAACCAGATTTATTTTAGGTGAATACATGTGGACTTCAACAGCCTTCTCCTTCCATTGATAGTGCCTGCTTTTGCAATCTTCTTGTGACCAATTTACACCTTCTTGAATTTTACACCTTTATTTATTTATTTACAATTTTACATCTCCTTCCCTTCTGAGAATGGATTTTGAAGATGGCCAGTGCCAACTCCAACCCCTCCCTTTTTAGCTTTAGTCTTTTCACTTCCAAATTCAACAGAAACTGTAAGTTGCAGATCAGTTTGATACCCACATTCTCTCACACACCTTGGCAGACAGGGAAAAACCAATACATTAATTTTTTTACTTCTCATATCAACATTACTAACATGAATAATCCCTTGTTCTGTATTCCATATCTGAAGTCAAGGATTCTGGAAAAAAACCTACCTGTTCCCAAAACATTATAGCACTTAAAGCCCTGTGAAAAGTTGGGATATAACAGAAGATAGTCTATAATAGCACAAATATTCAACTAGCTGCTATAATTTAGTTAATAAAAGTTAACACAACTACAGAAAATTATACAATTAAGAAACAAATTTTTGAGGCAAAAACAGAATTTGCATTTCAAAGAGAAACAAAATTAAATACCTCTGTATGTTTATTGATTTTTGCAAGCTCTGCTGCTGTCTTCTTATCCTTAGTCTGTAGATTTTTGTCAGCTCCCAGCTCAAGCAACTTAAAAATTACACTTTTATGTCCATGTTGTGCTGCCCATATTAACGCCTGCAAAGAACAATTTTGTTTTACCACATTTACATATGGAGCAAAAAAGAACAGAGGTTCAATCAATAATGCAACCTTCATAATTTCTTCCATGGCAAAATCTGGAGACGAAGACAAGTAATGCAAAACAATCTCAAAGTCGTGTTAAAGCAGAAAAATATACCAGTGAGTATTTCTGAGGAAGTTGTACTTAGAAACAAGTTTGTGGGTTCTTGCTTTTTAAAATTTTTATCATTAATGACAACACACAGAAGTAAATCACTTACTGAATACCCATTTTCATCTTGGGCGTTTACGTGTGATCCATGAGCGACAAGAAGAGCAACCACCTGGGTATAGCCTTTTCTAGCTGCATACATCAGGGGAGTCATTTGTCTCCTGAAAGAAAAAGGACTGGGTGAAAAAAAAATAAATATATATTTCAAGGTATCAAAATCCAACCCATTAGCAAGTAGAACACCTTAATTCCGTAAAGATTCTCTGTTGTACAGAAGAACTAAGCAGAAGATGAAAGTCCAAGACACCACATTCAAACTTCAGCACAAGGGTCAACTTAACAGAATGTACAGATTCAGCAACCCATTTATGCCCAGTTAGTAATTTTAAATTATTTTAAGAGTTAGCATTTATTTCTTGATTGAAATGAAGTCAAGAAGTCAATTGCTGTCCTTCACAAGAAGGAAACTCAGAAGAAACTAAACAAATCTCTTCCAGGAGTTCAGAATACACAGACTTATAATACTTCTGGGAGAAAAAGCTTAAAAAAACCCCAAAACCAACAACAAACCAAAAATTAATCTTTTATCACCCCTAAATTCAAGTAACACATTAAAAAACAAATAACTACAACACATCGCAGCTATGAAACACCTGGTGCGTTAGCTTGGTGACTAAACCATCTCTGTTTTGGTTCTGAACCACACAAAACCATTTTAAAGAGGATCCCTCCTGCTGCTACCACAGACCCAGCAGCAGGCCTCTCATTTAGCACATGGACCAGCTTAATGAGAAGGGAATGTGCATAACTGCAGATAGAGAGTACCAGCAAATCACCCATTTTTTCCCCCCCTCTCAATTAAGAAAAAAAAGTGGCAGAGCCATTCTTCTGGTTCAAAAATTGTTTTTAGAAGACACAGCTTAAGTGACAAATTTTACATACAGTTTAACTGAAATTTGAAGTTCTGAAAAGAAGTATGCAATTTTGTGGAGGGCATCACAGCTGAATATTCTTCCTCTTAAGCACTAAGCACAACAACTATGTACATACTTGGAAAACCCTCTCTGGTAAAAACAATGTAAGCAATAGAATCACAGGTCACGCTCCTCTTGCCGGTGTGCGCAGGCACAGTGCAATAGAACAGGGTGCACATGGATTGTCAAACATTCAGACCCCCCCGAGTATGCTTCAGAGGAGCCTTCAGAGAATTACATACAAATAACATATTGAAAATATGAACTTTTCAAGTACTAAAACTAAATGCACATCAAAATATTTCTGTCCTTTATTCCATTTTTGTTTTCTCTTTCCAGAAGTGTATGTGTTGATGCATTCTCTCCCACCTATATTATTATTTATTACAATTGCTGAAGAAGTGAGTACTCATAGACGTTACCTCTCCCATTACTCTTTTTCTTATATCCCAAAACCATGACAACAACAGTCTATTGACCTTACGCTTCTACTGAGATGCTTATAAGATGAAGCCATTGTGACTTGCTCTCAGTTTTTTGAAATAAAAAAATGTACTGCTCAAACACTTCTGTTAGAAAAGTATCTTTCCAGATGCTGGATACTTATTATTTGGTGGAATAAGATTGCAGAATTAAGAAAAAAAAAAAAAGCCGTATTGGAGGAAAAAGATGTGGAGTTTCTGGTTGCTATGAAGTAATCAGATTTAAGCTAAATTATTTTACCAGTGATGTTCAATTAAAATTTACTGTATCTTACAATGCAGTATTTTTTCCTGAAAAATCTATCATGCATTGCTTTTAATGTGCAGCTCTGTGTCAAAAATCTGTTGTCAAAGGATTATTCTATCTTGTTAGGATATACTTGAGAGGAGGATCGCTCTTTCCAGTATAGTTTCTTAGTAATAAATTCAATACCGACCACTAGAGGGACCCTGAAAAGCTTACGTATACCAAGGCAGCTGTCTTGAAATCCAGACTTTGTGCCTCCTTCCAGAGCATTGCTACAACTAAGGCTTTGCTTATCTTTCCTTGTTACTGCTCATTCACAAAAGAGTAATATTTTGTCTTATGCAAACACAGTTAAAAGTGCACTGAAAAAATCTGAAAGAGCCTTATGATAGGGGGGGAAAAGAGTCAGTTACTTGGAGATAAGCAAAGTGAAAGGTAACCAAGCCTTCCAGACATACAGTTAACAAGAGGGAGGAGTTTGTTAATGAAATGAAAAGACTTGCATCAGTCTGTAAGTAATTCAATTTAGTCTGTCAACACTGCAAAAGCAGAAGTTCTGACTGAATACAAGGAGACATTTTTACCATAGGGCACACTCAATCAGTGGAACTGTTTGCTCTGAGAAGTTTTGTATTCTCCATTTTCAGCAGGTTTCAAGACCAGATGGCAATCTAGCCTAACATCATAGCAGAGGTGGCTTTAAGGAAGAAGTTGGACTAGAGACCTCCTGGCTGGAAATCATCCTGTGATCTTATGGAGATTACTATAAAAATAGAGAAAGAGACTCTACAATCTGCTCCTGTAACTTAACAACTCACTGATGAGATAGTCAGATGCAGATATCTATATATAGACATATACAGATATCTACAGGTATTTATACTTTAAAGAATGAGCAGAAGTTGATTACAACTTAAATAATTTGTAGCAACACAAACCAAACTTGCCTGCAGACACTCACTCCCACTCTTATTTCTAACCAGTGGCAGGCAGTCTTTGACAGACTTTCCATGCTATCACCTTTGAAGTATTTACTTCAGGCTGCAAAACCAGTCCATTTGTGCCTGTTTACATTTTCATTTTTTCTGCTCTCAACCTTTCTTTGTTTTTTGTTTTTTTTTTTTTTGTCTGTTTTTTATACTTGCACACTGCTACTACCTCACAATTACATTCTGCTTTTTTAACGGAAAAATACTGAACAAAAGTCCAGAGGCTACAAAACAGTCTTCTCTCCAAAGAACATCCTGTAGTGGTTACAGTTGTACAGTACTGCAGACATGGCATCTGGACTCAAGGCAACAACTGAGTAACATTGAAGCCACTGAAAAAGTTTCTCCATTTTTAGGGAAAATCCAATAAACAAGATGTTTAAAAGTCTACCAACATGAATACACAATTAGTACTTAAAGCATTTCATTTTAATGTTTGAGTTTTAATTTCAAAGGCTAAAAGCTGTTTCAGGATAGAAACTTATACAGTACTCCGTAAGTTTGCAATTGCATTTACGCACCCCTATATACGAGGAGGTACCATTTACTGTATTGGAGACATGCTGCATAGGCACCACCTGAGAAAGCAAGGTCCATTTACATGTAGGTCCACAAGAGGGAGACTAAAGCATTAGGGAAAACAAATCTTGTTTTCCTAACCCTGCAAAGAACTCCAGCAAATACAACAGTAAGCTTTAAAATGCCAAATCCACTGTCTCTTGCTAAAGTTTTAGAGGAATTAAATGTATTAAATGTACATCTTACTGCAATCTAAAAATGTACACAGAAAGCACAGTAATAACCATCCAGATAAAAGATCTGAAGAATCTTTTTGTCATTTATAGGAACCATGCAGACATTAGCATTTCAGCAGTCTGGTTTGCAGATCACCTTCTTGACCAAACACCTGTGAAGTCCTTTTGTATGGCACAATTTGCCACATGACATTTGCCCACATTGAACATGATACTCAAGTTATAGTAAATAAATAAAAATCGTAAAAGCCATATAAGCAATTTATTAATTAAGCATGATATCTGTTCCAACTATGTTTGCTTCCAGCTATGCAGCACCTAATAAAAAGCAAGGGATTCTTCACTAGTCTCATACAAATGAAGGGGATTTTTTGTTTGTTTTTATCTTTACGTCTCCCTGCTTTTAAGTTAAGGCTGGAGGAAAAGACAAAAACAAGTGGCTTTTCAGGGCTATCCAAAACTTTGTATGTAAAGTCTCCTAACTGGATATATGTTTATTAACTGACCAGTGAATCACTAACATGAGAAAAAAATACACCAAGTAGAAAACAATCTAACCTTATGAGTTTAGTCTCAGCCTTTTCTTACTGAGATCCCAAAGCAAGGAAATGATGCTACAAGACATTCATATTCTTAATCTATTGATCTGCAAACTGAACACCGCTTCAGATAGCCAGGAAGCATCTTCAGGAGCTTTTGGATCCAATTCCAGCACACCAGTGTTGTACATTAAGCTTGGAACTGAGAAATGAAGTGGTAACGCTATGTCCACAGCAACAGAAGGAAAGCTATTTGCCCATTTTCTGGCTTACTGGGGTTTTAAGTGATGAGGTGGGAAACCCTATACAACAAGTAGCGTGGACGAACATATTTTACTGTACTCTGAGCTGCAAGATACTTTTTCCAGGCACCATCTGCTGGAGCAAGGTAGGAGAGTCCTCCACCTTCTTGAAGCAGAACTTGTTAGAATGGAACATACAGCTCTAATAAGACAGTTGGGCTGGAAAAGGTGACAGCTTAGTTTCAGGTTCCCTGCTTTTAGGCTTCATTTCAGACTGCCAGTTCTTGCACCTTTCTGCTTCTGAATTCTGTTTACGTGATTGTTTTAAAATCATAAAAAGGCTTCCGTGTAAGTTCTACATCACACAAAGGTGGGAAGGTAGACAGTTACAAAGTTATCTTCACATGACTAGAAAAATACAAAAGATGTGATTATAAAAGGGATTGGCATAAAAATTAACAATGTGGATGGCAGAACTCCAGGCTATGACATTCCTAATTATCCTGCCCTGTCCTCCTACATCCTTATGCCACCACATTTTTACAAGTAGGAAAACACGAGGTATCCACATAATCAGAAACTTCTCAGACTTTTTTCAACTTTACTTTCAAAGCGGGGGTAAAGTCTGCAGTCGTGAAATTCAGAACACACATGTAAAAATTAATCACCTTTCTAATGGAAGAGCAATTCTCTCTCATGTAAAAAACCCAGACCAATTCTATGCAAATGCTCCACATTCAGAGTAAGCCAGTGGCAGTGACAGGAAGTTTAATATACTTGTGATAGAATGCTGCTGATATAATGCTAATGGGTTTCAGTGCAAGTTTTGTTTCTGTTTTACACAAGGGCTGCTCAGATGACATTCCAAGACACCACAGTACATTGTCAGAATGCCTCTGTTAAAAATAGAATCATAGAATGGTTAGAGTTGGAAGTGACCTTAGAGATCATCAAGTTCCAACCCCCCTGCCATGGGCAGGAACACCTCCCACCAGACCAGGTTCCTCAAAGCCCCATCTAGCTTGGTCTTGAACATTTCCAGGGATGGGGCATCCAGAACTTCTCTGGGCAACCCGCTCCAGTGTCTCATTACCCTCACAGTAAGGTAGTGCTACCACTACACTCCTTGATAAAGAGTCCCTCACCATCTCTCCCGTTGGCTCCCTTTAGGTACTGGAACGCTGCTATAAGGTCTCCCTGGGGCCTCGTCCAGGCTGAACAACCTCAAGTCTCTCAGCCTGTCTTCATAGGAGAGGTGCTCCAGCCCTCTACTGGACCTGTTCCAACAGGTCCATGTGCTTCCTGTGTTGAGGACTCCAAAGCTGGACACAGTACTCCAGGTGGGGTCTCATGAGAGCAGAGGGGCAGAATCACCTCCCTCGACCTGCATCTGATGTTGCTGCTGTCCCCAAGTATTTTACACCTTTGCCCAGAAACCGTGATCAACAGTTGTAAACCTGTTGGTACCTGTCAGTACCAGCTGGGAAAAGTACAGTCATCTGTTTTGGCATCTAGTTTCCTTTCCCCTACCAGAAGATGTGATGAACAAGACTCAACACTTAGGTTTAAAAGCCACTCTTCCAAACTCACACATTTACCATGCTTTTGACTTCTCCCTAACTCAAACAAGAGGAGGGAAGAGATGTATGGACATAGCCCAGATAAAGACAGTACTTTGGTAAATGTCATTTTGCATCTGATTTTTTATATTTAGTTCCTCTGTCCTGATGTTTGACCAACATAGTAAATCTTGCTGTCCTGAGTTCATAGTGCCAGAATAAAAAAGACATCAAGTATAACAGAGTATAGCATCACAGGTATTTTTCGCTCTGAAGTGGATTACAGATCTTGACTCAATCATTAAATGCCCTGATTTTCTTGCCCCAACCATTAAATGCACTGTAGTGCATTAACATTTCCCAGGCTATTTACCTTTACTGAAATCCACTGTTTTTCATTTTTCATGGTTAACTATCACACAATGATAACGTCAAGGTCTTTGAAATTATTATGTGTCAGTGCAGACTTACTATCTTATCAGTAGCGATAAGTATCTTGCTAAAATTGAGGTGTTACACAACTGCTTTATTCTGACTAGGCAACCTGAAGAGAGACTCACCTTGTGAACTGGGGAATACTGTGATGAAAATTTCCCCCTTCCATTATCATCTTCTCAAGAGGGCAAACTAGACAAAAACATTCATCGTGAAACTATTTTTTATACTCCTCAAAACTGCTCGGAATATAACTGTAAGTGAACGTACATAGGCAACTTAACACCAGACATGAGCAGTGATTGTATTTTCATGTATAGGCATTCACGTACATGACAGTATGCATCAAGCTCAACTTTTAGTCTGTACAATGACAAAAGACAGACAGATGTCTAGTTCTTATAATACTGATCCTAAAAAGAGAAAAAAAGAATCAAGGACTTTTCTTTAAACATCCACAAAATTCTTAACAATTTTAGAGCAGAAACACTTGGTCAACCACCCAGCTGGTACTTGAGTCCTTGACCAGGACTCAATTTTGTCAGAAATTTTAAGAGTGAGGGAAAAAAATCCACACAAAATCAAACCTCCACATATCACATACAGAACAAGAGACAAAGAGCTTATGTCAAAATAAAGGAGATTTCAGTCATTCACCTATTTGCACCTTCTTCTAACAAAGAGCTATTACTATGAAACATCAACTCAAAACACACTCCTTAACTGCAAAGCCATTAGGTTTTTTTACTCTATGTAAATAAGAACTTGGAGGATGTAATCACTAAAGTCCTTATTTGCTAAACAACCTATAACATGTAATCTTAGCAGCAGTAACTTGGTTATCAACTGGTCCTGCTGTTTCCTTCTGTCTAAAATGAAATCAAAGCTTAACATTAATAAGACCAGTGTACCTTTAAGAACGTACTGCAAGTTAAAAGAGTTTGTTTTTTTTTAAAAAAAAAAGACTACTTAAATATTTCAAGGTTATATTGATACAATACAATATTACAAAAGGATAAAGTATATAATTTACATTTTGGAGCAAGAGTGGAGTGAATGAAACAAGATAAGCAGAACAAATTTGTCAAGGTAGCATTCACGTAAATGAAGCACTTGGGCTACAGTAGCTCTACATCTTGTTCGCCTTTCAAAACTCTTCAGTTAGCACTTAAGCTTTGACAAACTACATCCTCATCAACAAGACCATTTTTACAGCCATCCATACTCCGTTCCCAATTACGATTTAGCAAAAATATCAGCAGTTACTCTACTGAATACTTACTCCTTAGTACTCTTCTCCTATTACAAAGAAACGATTTACTTGCCCACTCCTAAATCTATCTTCTTTCTCAGACAGCATTTCAAAAATCAGTTTATTTCTCACTAGTCCTTCCCTACTCCACGCACACGTCATGACTTAGACAAAAAAATTCGCAAGTTTCTGTATATCACCTCCAGATGCCATGAAATAAGAAAAGCCTACTGGCAGCGCAACAGAGAAAGGATAAATACCAAAGTCTACCTTACATGAAAGTTAAATATTCTGCTTTGTGTTCACATACATTCCAGTTGCTTGTGGACAAAACAGAAGCTTCCTAAAACCATTCTGGTTCTTAAGTGCTGAGGCAGCCAAACAATATGAACCTGAGCTCCCAACACCTGTGGTAAGCTGATCACACAGGAAGTAACTCTCACACTAATCTCAACTCACTGACAGTTCCGACACACTCCTACAGAACATCCTGCTTCCTCCAATGAAACAGGTAAAGTGGGACTGCAGTGCTACAGTCTGATTCAAAGCCCACAAGAAGCAGCAGCTGCTGCGTCAGCAGTTCTAATGACAGGGTGGCATGCACAGATGTCAAATACTGGAAAGGAATAAAGGCAGCACAAAGATTTTTGAAAAATCCAGACCTTGTCATTTTACTACTTTTTTTTTTGGTACAAATATGACATTTCTAATTGTCACAATATATCTTTTCATTTGAGAAAGACTACTATTGCAACAGTGAAAAAAACAGAAGTGGACATTGTATCCGATATATGGAAGCATAACTCATATGTAAGCACAAGGTCTTAGGAAACAAAGAGATAGCAAATAAATATTTGTATATAAAGACCAACTATGCATAATGTATTCTAAGTATAAATAGTTTTGCCCTTAAAATTCCCATCTCTTGCATCAGAATCCAAACTTTTTTTTTTTCCCACAGTTTAGTCAAAGGCCTTTCCAAATATAAACCTGCAGTTTTGCGCTCTGCCTCACATTTTCAAACACCCAGGACAAAGCTTAATAACGCAAAGACTTCCTCCATTTTTTAAATCAGGATGTTTATCCTAAATACCAGTTCTTTGATGGCAAGAATAAGTAATTATTTCAGAGTCTGTAGCTTTCTTTTCTTTCATGAACAATGTTTAGCCTCTCTGATAAGAATAAGTGGTAAATAAATTCGATAAATTTGGTACCAGACATCAGTGGCACTTCAGCACAACTATGTTTCCTTCTTGTCTGTCAGTTCTATGCTCACAGTGAGGTTCAGGGCCCAGAGTAATTGAATTCTACTGATGAGAACCAACAGGCCCCCAATTCTGTTCTTTTCAGAGGGCTACATAGTCCATGTATCTCGGGTAACGTGGTAAAAGAGCTGTGGTATAAAAAAAATCAATTTTAGTTAGTTGGAAAACAAGCAGTTTCAGTTTGACTCAAATAGCGTCTTTTTTTTTTTTTTTTTCCAGCAGAGGGAGGACAATTTGGCTTGGATCAGCCCAGAATTTCTTTTTTTTTTGATGCAAAATGAAACATTGCATCAGACTATGCAACTACAGACATCTCACAATGCACTGCTTCAGACTGCTGAGACACAAAGTGGTAAATCAGAAACAAGCTGTTACTTATTTTTAAAAGGAGATTTAATCTCCTTTTAATCTGGATTATTATAGATTGCACTGAAATAAATGTATTTTATTTACACAAAAGTTTTCCTTTTTAGTAGGAGGCTGTCTGTGAAAGGAATATTGCTAGATACCCACAAAAGGCTCAAAAAGAGGACATGAATTTAAATAAAGAAGTAACTGATTTAACTTACATCTTCATACAGAAGAGGCAATATGATTTAGGAAAGGCAAAGGACATATTTCTTGCCCTTATACTGCAGTCAACAGAAGTATTCAGATTAATTTTTATCTTAAACTTATATCTTGTTCAGCTGAGGAACAAACTTAAATTTGATAAAACTGATCACGGTCTTATTTACTCAGATGAATGAATGTACTAGGAGAAATAAATATCTGGACACTGATCTTTCCTTATACAGACAGCAGCAAAATTACAAAAAACTAATGAAGTATACATCATCCTAATCAACAACAGCTAAGTTTATTAAGAAGTCTCTGGATGTTAATATTAAATTTGACGCTGTATTCACAGACATGGGTTTTTTGGTACCTGCAAGTAACGTTAGGGTCAGCATTCCTTGATAGAAGCAGTTCTACAGTCTTCAAGATGTTTTCCTCTGAAGCATGTGCAGTACAAGCTGCCATCAGCACAGTGTACTTATCTGTTTTGAAACTTGCAGTTAGAGAATTACATATGTAAATATTATGCTAACCCAGAAGTTCCCTTAAAAGCCTTTACATTTGCTAGAGTTGTTAAGAGTATCAGAACCCGATTAAGATATTTAGAAAAGGGTAAGAAACTTGTTTTCCTTCCAGTGAAAGTCACTAGAATTATCAGTTAAGATAAAGGCATCTGAGAAGAGAAAACACTCAGATGAGAGCAAACGGCAGTAGTAAAGCATCTATTCCTATTGAAGTTTAGGATACGTCTTGGGTACCCCAAAACAACTGCAGGAGTTTAACTACAGATGCTTGTTTCTCAAATCCTGTTCCACACCAGTAGCTTCACTCTCTATTCCTCCCCACCTCTCCCCAAAATACAGTCAAAGGAAGAAACAGCTTACAGGAAGTTACTGCAATGCATAAAAAAAGTGCATGAAATGTACCATAAACACACAGAAACATCAATTTTATGGAGAACAGAGGCCCATACAAACGACAGTTGAAGTAACAAGGCTTTATTATAGGCCTTAAAGAGAAAGAATTAAGTTTACTAAACTAGACTACTATGGTGCAGTAGTGGCACAAGTATGTTTTTGGATGTGGATTTAAAGAACATCTACACAGCCCATAAAGGTTCATTCAGGAGGAATGTATTTGTCCCAGCTCTGAAGCCAGCTGGGCATTCCATGCCACCTTTGCTCAGGGATCAGACCGTATAGCCACAGAACAGGCAAGCTCTCCTTTCCCATGGTTCTCTTAGAGAGAGGTGGGAAGCATCACACCTCAAGGACCTTAGGCGAGTTAGTTGGCCCTAGAGTCTATTAGAAGATTGCTATTTGAGTAACTGCCCATTTTGCTTATTGCATAAACTCGTTCACAAGTTCAAACATGTCTTTAACAATTTAACAAGTATAATTTTGGCTGTGCCTAATTCAGACCATACCATGAAGTGTTATAAAATATTTTCTAACTTTCTTGTAGAAATTTTAAGACCATGCATATATAAACACCTTTATTCTTCAACTGAGGTTTGATTTTATTATATTTAAACATGAGAAGTTTGTTATGTACTTTACCTCCCCTCTACTGTACTTTCTTTATTTCTCACCACTTCTTGTCCCCCACCCTCCCAAACAAAGACCTTAATTTTGTATGTGAATTCATCTGTTTTTTTAATGCACCATCATTTAATTTTCAACAACCTCAGGTAGAATCTCTAACACACGTAAGTCAGTATGTTAAATGAAAATTAAGTTTCAGAGAGTCACTTAAACTCCTGAACAGTAAGTGATTATCATTTCAGTAAATTATATGATACACTGACAGATTTTTACCCAAAATGTTTAACCAGTTTATCAATGACAACATCAACAGAAAGATGACAGGACTTTGAACAAAGGTAGCGATAAGTGCCATTAATCTGGGAATGATATTTAGGAGGAACCTGTAGTTATCTTTATATACAGTAATTCAGGTAGTGATAAGAGTAGGAAATTAGTTTCTCTTAGCTTTCCTATAGCTCATTCTTGTGAGGAAGAGAAGGGTAAGAAAACACCTTAGTATTCTCAAATTTCCCTTTTGCATAGGAAAACTGGCAAGTGACTGAAAAAAAAGATTAGTTTATGTTCAGCCTAGCTGAAAAACCTAGGACCAGTGAGTTTACTCCTCAAAGATGCTGCATTCTGATACAGTCACATATACAGTGAATGCTATATTAGTTTTTTCTTCATGACCACCGAAAGGGGTAAAATTAAGAAAATACTTACAAAGAATGATAGTGATTAACACTATAGCTATTATTAGGATTATAAGCATTATAGGATAACTAGTATAGGATCACATATGTGATTGCCTGCTGACATAAAAAAAGCAACAGGACCGGTGACATCCAGTACCACTGTAGGATGGCACAGCTTTATCGAACACACGTGTCCTGACTGGAATCAAAGACTTGCAAGACTGTTCCTGGCTGGAGAGTACTGTGCTGCGCTGTAGCCCTAGCTACTGTTTCCCTACACAGACCAACAGGGAAACAAGCTGGGAAACCCAATCCCAGCAAGGGGCCACTTCGGGCAAACACAGTTGGCCACACACTGAAAAAAATTGCCACGCATGTTGGTTAACTGGTCAGCCGAAACTGCTGCCCATAGCAGTTTCTGCCCCATTTATAGCTAGCTCTCTACAGCCATAAACAAGGAACAGGTAAGAGCTGCAGGCAGCCGCATGGAAGTTCTCTCAGGGTGGCCACAAGGACATTAATGTGAAGGCATGATTGCTTTTGGTGTAGGCAATCTACTCTAATCTCATACTCTGATCAGCTGCTAAGAAGTTCAATAAAATTTTCAAAGCCAGATTTGTATCATCTGCATTTCAGTCTATTACTACTACAAATAACAGCAGATTACTGGAAAATATGATCACTGCTTTTATGTTGGGCAGTATCGTGTCCCATCAATTTCTTCTGTATTACAATGTTTTTTTCTTGAACTTGGATAAATCTTCAACTCAATGAAAGCGAAAGAAAATAACCACAGTTTAAGTAGGAAAAAGTTATTATTAAGCTATAAAAATTGACAGAAGAACTGACATTACTCAGAAGCTCTCCTGAACTCTCGCAGAAAAAGGTGATCTAGCAACACACTGAAGAACAGTGTTCACTGAATACAAAAGTT
The DNA here is from genome assembly GCA_013399435.1 of Arenaria interpres. Classification (NCBI taxonomy): domain Eukaryota; kingdom Metazoa; phylum Chordata; class Aves; order Charadriiformes; family Scolopacidae; genus Arenaria; species Arenaria interpres. The sequence continues at coordinate 198,917 of VXAK01016132.1, read as the reverse complement.
GTGCTCTAGTTTTAGAGAAGTCCACATTAGTTTCCCACAAACTCAAAAGCTGTTTCTGTTTTTTGGGATTCTAGCTGGTTTCTGCATGTACATACTTCATAACAGGATCAAAGGAAGTTTTAACTCTACAGCTTGATCCAAGAATTCTTCAAGAAGTATTTCCAAACAGTACTTGGGGATCAGGAGGTAGGGGGGAAAGACAGAGTGAGAGAGTAAGAACAAGAAACCCATCAACTGATTCCAGATCCATTTCGAGAACCCAATTTTTACGTTAAAACTAGTACTTCTACTTCAAAACTGTGAAAGCCAGCCTAGGTCCCAGTTCCATTGTGAACTTTGATTTTTTTTCCCTATGTATGTAAAAGAAAATAAGGATAGGACAATGTCTGGTACTGAGCACTGCTAGCCTGTATTCTTCATCCACATCTTACCTATTTCAAAACAGGCATTAGCACCTCTGTCCAGAAGAAGACGCACTACTGCAAAGTCAGCCACACTGGCAGCACACATCAGGGGAGTCCATCCAAACTGAAAGGTAGATTCTATGCTTATACCTGCCAAAATTTAAGATACTAAAATTATAAACTGTACCAAAATAAACATGCATTTTATAAACCTTACTCTTAATATGTATCATTACAAAGGTTACATGCTAGCTGCACTTAGTCTTAGGGAGAGAGTCTCTTACACCATTTTCATTTTTTTTTTAATACATCTTCATCTAGATTAACAGAAAACTACTTTTAGAACTGACACCAAGGAATCCAAGAAGTCAAATACCACAGAAAGACTACATTAAAAAAAATATTAAGTAATAAATTTAGCTGCAAAAAGAATTTCAAAGAAGTGCACAGCATCTCTGTTTTCTCCATCTACGTGCAATAGCTTTTCTCAATCAAAATGAAAAATTCTGATTCTTGCTAAGCCAAGAGGATTGCTTTGGAAGCAACTTGCTTGTCAGACTATTAAGATCATATTGACTAGGGCTTTCCTGCTTTACAGCTCCTTGTCTTGCAAGACAGTTAACTTGCAGAAACCACTACTGTGTTCGGTACCAAAAAAAGATTATCTCGATAGAAAGAAGCATAGAAAATTATGCCAGATCCAGTTACAATCACCAGAGTTGTTTGTTGCTCTTTATGATAGCTTTATATTCCTTTGTGGCTAGAAGTAAGCTTGACAGACAGCCCTCCCAAATTCACCAAAAATGAAGTACCAGACTGAGATACTCATCTGATAACTTTCAAATAAAAATCTGTATACCTTTTTGTAGTAAGAGGAATCATCTTTCGTTCAATCCTTTCTCAAATATTACTTCCTCTATAACAGTTCCCATTAGCTGGTTCCATACTAGTCCAACAGTGATTATGGATAATCAAAAATACTTGTTTACAAGAGACAGCTGTGAAAAAACCCATAACTAAGAAATTTGTGACAGTTGAGCTACATGCATACGTTTTCATACGAAATGTATATTTACTTTCCCTGCCTTGGTAGTTTGTCAAAGATAGGCTCAGTGTAGCAACATAAAGCCATTAAAGCTGACGAAGCAACAGGTCACTGCTCTGGAATTGATTCTTCAACTGTTTAAGATCACTGGCGTTACAAAAGCAATTAGTAAAGAGGTAACATTCAATGAAAGCCAGGTGTTGAAGCACTCTCACAACTGCACACCACAGAATATATGATCAAATCTTCTTAGTAATTCATACATACTAACTGCATTCTTAATGTTACACCATACCAGTCCATCTGCAATATACAAAACACTCATTAAAGCCCATAGTTAAGTTATATATGGGGAGCCGCCAAGCATCCCTTAGCAGTCACCGCTGAACTTCTTTGTAGATGAGCCACTTCAAGAATTTAGAAAGGCTGGTATCCAACAGCCCACTGAAGTAACACTAGTAGGAAAGGAATATCAGAGAACCGGCACTCTGTCAGCCTTAAGAAGCCCCTTTTCCTCTTAAGAAAAGCAGCCCATGTAACTAGAGCTCCCATTTAGAGCTTTTTATTTTAATACACATCTGAACAATAGTGACAAAAGATCTACTGGCAGTCATACAGAGACTCATTAAAACTCTTGAGAAGGCAGGTTCCTCACTCTTTTCTTTACACGGCAAGCAGGCAGCATCTGACACGATGCTGGTGCTTTTTCTAAGTTTTAGAAGTAGAATGGCCTTTTTGGCAATGAAACATCAAAGCTGTGTTACAGCTTGTTTGTCCTGCGTGATCTCCTGCCGTCCTTGTAGTAAGAGCCTTGAAGTACCACGCAGTGTCAAAGTCACAATGCAAACCAGCTAAAGTCTCAATGGAAAGGACTGAAACAGGAACGGCCATGTTATTAATAACATGCATGGTTATAGAAGCTGTTGACTGAACCAGAAACGTGTTCCGTTGCTTACTACTCAGACTCTCTCATTACATGAGCTATTCTTGAAGCATGCAGCGTTAAGTTTAGCTTTTAAAATAACCCTTAAGAAGTCCTGTAAGGCAATAGTGAAGCCCAGAAAAAAATTTCAAGTCAGGCCAGATCCAACGGCCAGAGAGATGTGAGGCTGCTGCAGCTCCACACCCCCAGGTCCCGCCAGTATTGACGCTCAGCATGTATTCCCAGCAGCCTCACACATACACCACCAGCCATATCAATCAACACAGACAGCACCAATGGTCTCATCCTGCTCTCCTCTGGGATAGGTAATATCTCCTCCAGCTGCTGGCGCCACAGACACACGGGCCTCTGACCCCTGGTCCTGCTCCTGCAGACGGCACATCCTTTCATTCACTGGCACCCAGGCACAAGGGCCCTACGTCACTCCTGGGAGTCCCTTCCTCCGAGTCCATAATTTGGGTTCCTGCTGGCCCCTGGGCCCCTCTGCTCCTATGGGCTTGTGGAGATGGGCCTGTGATGGGCTGACGGCTTCCATGACAGGCCTGAGAAAAGCTGGGCCTTGGTATTTTTTGGGCTCCCCCACTTGCCATTACTTCTCTGTGTTTCTTTGTGGGCATGAACAGAGGAGCTTTTCAGTCACATAACCTCACAGATTATGCCCAGGAGGCAAAGCAGATACAACATGTTTTCTTACCATCCCAGTAATGGATAAATACCCTCCTCTCTAACCAGGAATGGGGAAAAATACATTCTAGCCCCATCTGAGCTCCACGGCAGAAACTATATGAAGCATGTGAAGAAAAAGAACAGCAAAGGAAGAAGTATTCTTTCTGTGATTACCACTGTTTCTCTGGTATCTCAGATATTTCGTCGACTGTGGCTAATAATAGTTACGGTAGAAAGGCTGTTTTTATACAGAAAATATAACCTCAAATTCAAAGATTAACAAGACAATGCCCCAAGAGCTATGACCAACCTCTACAGACAGCTTTTTATGCTAAATAATTCCATGTTTGACACCAAAAAATGAGGCCTTGAGAAACTTTCATTTAGTTTAAGAATAGCTCTCAGCATCAGAATACATTCACATTCAGACCCAGTTTATCTGAAGGAAAAGTTCTAAAATACTTGATTCTAGAAGCCTCTAATAGAAGTATCAATTTCTTTTTAGTTGGTCAGCACTTAGTGCTGTGGTTCCACAATACCTTAAAGCTGAGTTACACCAGAGCAGCTGATGTCTCCTGCTGCTGGGTCAGCCATAGTTCTCATCTGACTCAGGGTTCAGAGTCCTAAACTGGCTGAAAAATTACACACAGCCTCACGCCCCTCCCATAGTTTACTATTACTTTAATTCCCTGAACTGGCTCACAGAAGATCAGATGAGGTCCAGCACTTGTGCAAAGACTGGAGTGAAAAGAGTCTGCTGAATGAAAACAGGAAAGAGGATTTGACTGTAGCTATAGCTTTGATCAGCCTAAACTGTCATGAGGTCGTAACTTTTACTTCCATTTGAGGAAAACTACCATATGAATTGTATGATGATAAGTATTTTACTCCCAAAGCAGATCAAAATGCCCAAGTCATTTTTCAACCTACCACTTGCTTGCATCACCTTTTGTGACACCTACTTCAGAAACTTAGTTCTTAGTATGCTGCCATTTTACAGGAGCGGTAAGAGAAGACATTGTGCTTGTCCATCTCCTGAAGGAGCTTTGTAAAACTGCCTCAGCACCAAAGATTCTTAAAGCAGTGGCTAAGCGAGTCAGAAGACAACATGTTCTTGCTCTCTCTGAAAGAATGGCCCCAACTGTTGCTAGGGAATCCACTTCCAACACAAACCCTAAGCTTGCTCAAGTGTTGGTAGCAAACCTCCTACAAGCTCCACTGAACACACACTAAAGGCAACTTTGGAGGCAAAGATTTAATCTGAGTGAGCACCAATCCTCTGAAGGAGAATGTTATATTTCTTTACAAACCCCTCCCTGTTAGCAAGGCGTTGCATTCTACTGCGCTGCAGGACAGTACTAGACAGGTCAAAATTAATCATATTTTCAGGAAACGATCGATTCTCTTGTGATACTGCCTTGTGCATTTCAGGACACTAGGCTACAGGAATCTTTGGCCTGACTTTACACTCTTACAGATACCTGTCATCATCTTCCAACAGCATGGAACTGCTAATTATGTACCAGCCATCAACACGGAAAGTGAACTACTGCAGTTTGGCTGAAATACAAGCAAATAAAAATGGACGGCTGTAACAAAACAATTAAGCAATCACTAAGACACCACTAAAACCTGCACCTATACATAAGATCATATTTTCTCAAAGCAAGACAGAAGATGCATTTTGCTCAGTATTACACCCGTCTTTAAATCTGTGCAATCCTTTGTACTTAATTTAAAAAGAAAATCATTCCCCCACTGTAGTGAGAAACAGTAGTCTCCTAGAAGGGCAAGTGAAAAATCCATTGCTGACTAGGAAACGACTTTCTTCCAGCCATAAGACAGATTTTCTTCAGAGAACAAGCTCTTGGCTACTATATCCTGCTTGCTTGCTGAAGCAGAACTCCCTGACAATTATCACTAGGCAGGCCAACTCAGTTATGCAGCTTTTGATTGCCTTGGATGCTTCAGTAAGTGATCCAATCCTCCTAACACCAAATAACAGAAACACACTACAGTACAGACAAATACCGAGTAACAGAGCAGTGAGAAAGGCTTTTAGTGTTAAGACAAACTACTTTTTAGTGACAAATGCCACATAAACCCTACTAGACCTTTAAGAATCACAAAATCTTTGTGCAGCTGATGTTGCCAGGACAGCAGCATTACACAGGGCACATACCAGAAACTTAACAGTGCTGTGAGTGTGGGGGGAAAAAAAAAATAATAGGAATTTACAAATGGGGGGTCCACTAAAGCAAAAAAAGGCATCTTCCCCTTCCTGCCCCCACCCCAGCAACCTTCAAAGCAAAGTAAGACCACCCACTGAATTCTCACTCTCAATTTAAACCACCTCAATGACATTTTCAGGTTACAAATGCATCTGAAAACAAAGAAACACTTTATTTAATAGCTCACATGTTATAGTTTTCTCAATTTTCAGTGCTTCGGATTGACGAAAGAAATATAAATTAAAGGAATTTGCTGGAATACCAAATGCTGAGTCATTGAAAAAGTAATTTCATCTCTAAAGTAAGAGTTTATATCCCATATTGGAAGCATTCACATATTGCTACATGCACTCGACACATTATTTTGAAATGAGAAACTTGGAAGCTTAAGAATTCTTGTCAAGTTCAATTACAAATATTCAGCTTCATAACTGACTTTCCTCACCAGAGTTTAAGAGTTCTTCAATTAATGACACATCACCACGAAACAGAGCCTTCTTTAATGCTTCATTCTTGTCCGCCTGCAACATTTGATCCAACTGCTAGACAGGAAGAGAAAAGTTAAGTCAAAACTAGTAACTGTTTCAAGGCAAAAACTACAGCTTGATTTCAGTATAAAGGCACTGGTGATCTCTAAGGACAAAGTAGAAAAGGGGGTGGGAGGGACAAGGTAAAACTTTGCTTCTTCCATCTCAGTAGACCTGCTCAGGGTCTACTGTAAAACAAGTTTTAAAATGAACTCTTCAGAAAGGTTCCATTCTCTGAAAATGTAAATATCTTCTTTCTCAACAGACCTGCTGTCCTCCTACGCTGCTCTCAGCTTTTCCTAATGCTATTTGATTTTATTAAGATTATTTTCCATCAGATCCAGCTGAAGATTGCTGCTGGCATTATCTAGATTATACAAAACACTTTCTAACACCAGTAAGTGAAGGACTATTCACTAGATTCTTTGCAGAGAGAAGTGTATATGGAAAGAAGTCATGTTCGGTTATAAGTTTTGAAGTCATATCGTGAGAACCCAGAATTAACATTTTTCCCCAGCACATTGTAGTCTATCTTTCCAAGAACTTTTGTAAAACCTTTATTAAGTGCTTAGTGCCTAGAAAATCAAAGGTGAGAAACAGTCAATATAATTTAGCCCTACTTCTGTTCTACACAAGCCAACAATTTCCAAATAATGCATATCCTTGGACAGGAACCTCAATTTAACGATCAAGCCCCTGAAAAACCAACTATAACCTTTAGCAAGAATCACAGAATATTCATGGTTGGAAGGGACCTCTGAGATCATCGAGTCCAACCACAAAAAAAACCCCAAAAAACAAAACCAGAAAACCAAACAACACACACCCCCCACACTCACCCATAGACAGACACAAACCAACAACCTCAGGCATTAGAGCATGCCCTGAAGAGCCATGTCTACACGTTTCTTAAATACCTCCAGCGATGGTGACTCCACCACCTCCCTGGGCAGGCTGTTCCAGTGCCTGACCACCCTCGCAGTAAAGTAATTCTTCCTAATATCTAATCTAAACCTCCCCTGCCGCAACTTTAGACCATTTCCTCTGGTCCTGTCATTATTCCCTTGGGAGAAGAGGCCAACACCCACCTCTCTACAACTTCCTTTCAGGTAGTTGTAGAGGGCAATGTGGTCTCCCCTCAGCCTCCTCTTCTCCAAGCTAAACATGCTCAGTTCCCTCAGCCTCTCCTTGTATCACTTGTTCTCTAGACCCCTCACCAGCAAGAGTACTGCTGGCATTCAGCTCCTTCCATTTTCTAGTCCCAGCCATAAGACAGACTAACAGCTACAAAGCCTTGCAGGATCTCCCTCTGCCTCACACTACCAGAGGCAGTAAAATCACTTAAACATTCACATTAGTGAGAAACAGCCTCAGAGTTTAAGATATAAAACAGCTTTACAGGCCTCCAGTCACTTTCAAACTTATATTAAAGTAGGGATGATGGTCTCTTATTAAGGGGGAGAAGTTTTCTAAGTAAAGTTCAGGTTTTACAGAAGATGCCAAACCCCCTCAATGTCGGTTTCATTTACTCCTGGACTGAGGGTATTTCTTGCTAGGAAATAACCCCAGAGGAGGCGGCAGCCACCGCAGCCCCTCCGGAGGCCGCCCTCTTCAGCGGAGCCCGCCGGGCCCCACTCCCCTGACGGCGGCTCCAGGCCCAGGCCACCTCCCCCACGCTCCCCCGGCTCGGTGGCGCCGCGAGGCTCAACCTCACCTGCGGCTCCTGCCGCACGACGCCGATATCCCACCCGTCCTCCTCGCTGTCGCCCTCCTCGTCTCCCCCCGCCACGGCGCGGAACCCCCACAGCGCGCTGGCCATCGCGCCCCGCTCCGCGCGCCTCGCGCTGTCGCCGCCACGTCACGCCACGTCACGTGGCTTTCCGGCGCACGCGGCGCAGCTGTCGCGAGGGNNNNCGGAGGGGTAGACCAGGCCGCCTCTGGGTGGGAGTGGGTGTCTGTGATGGGCGTGGGTGGGTTGTGAGGGGAAGGCGGTCGCCTGGCCCGTGCTGGTGGTGACAGACTACAGCGTCAGGTAAAAGAAGGAGGTGAAACTTCGGGTTGTGAGCCTACAGGAACGTGACACGGCTTCGTGGTGGCTCAGTGGTTTTGTGGGGGGTGAGGTGACGCATCAGGGCGTTGCATGAAGTTATCTCTCTAGATCCATGGTAAAAAATAAGGTTTTCTCTCAAATTTCTGTCATCATTAATACACCTAGCCCAAGAGGAGTCAGTTACACTGCTTATGTGTATGCCCAGGCACTGTTCCACTACCAAAGCTCATGGTGGTGGCACTTGTGTGGGGAGGGTTGAACAGCAGCCACTTATAATGAGCCAAACTTTCACCCTGCTCCCTCCCACCTGAGTATATACGGGCATTACTGTCCGAGCTGTGGCTGGATTTCATGGATGTCTCATCCATCACAAGGTTCACATGAAACTCTTTGAAGAGCAGATGGGGAAGAAGAGAAGATGGGGAACAACATTCTACATTTCATCCACAGGCAAAATTGTTGAGCTCAGTGCAGACCATGTCCCCATCTGAAATTAATTTGGCCTTCCACCCTATGAAAAGGGAACTGAGAAGAGGCAGGTTCTAGTATGGAATGGGGAGTGTAGTCCTTGTGCCCATGACAGCATAAAAGTGTAATTTTTGGGAAGTTCACTTAAAAAAAAAAATCATCTTAATCAGAAGGTGACTATGAAAAATATCTTATTTTTTCTTTTTTTTTCCTTTTTTTCTTTATTTTTTTGTGCAATGCAATGTGTGAGGCAACTTTTACCATGTTAGGAGCTTGCAGGTTAGCTAGAGCTCTGCTTAGAACATACCAAGCGTTATAAAAATGGCACTTATTAAAAAAACCCATCGTCTGCATATTTCAATTGTGCACTCTTGATATTTTTAACAGCTGTTTTTCTGGATTTTAGTTGCTTTTCTGTAAAATATGACAACCTGTTTGCCTAAAAGTATTGTGAAAGTCAGGTTATTAATGAGGAACTCTGGTGTAGAGCTAGCTGAACATTTTAAATGAACTCCCATGGAAGAAACTTCCAGTTCTGGAAACTTCATAGAAATGCAAAAACGTTTCCTTTCACACAGCCTCCCTAGAACAAAAGATGCTAAAATTGAGTCAACTGTAATACGTACCTTTATATAAATGCTTAGCTTTATGTTCTTTTTTTGGTTTTACCTGCATATACTAAAGGTCTGTTTAAATTAGTTTGGAAACGAAGATACAACATTTAATGGATGTAATAATTAAACATTTTTGTAGCCATGTCAGTTCTTATAAAATTGTAACTTTTATTCTTGGAGTTTTCAGTTTTCTGATCGCTGGCCTGAAGATTTCTCATGTCACTTTCTTCTTGCAGAGGAAAAGCAGGATTCATGGCATTGTCATGTAGCTTGTTTGTATCTATATGAGTCTACCAGTCCTCAGCATTCTAGTCTCCATATCCAGGATCAAGCTTCCATAATATTCTGTTTGGCTCAGCCATGTTACTGAACCTGGGCTTGCTAGTAGAATTAGAATCTAAAACTAGAATCAGTAGCTGCTGAACTCTAAAGACTCTTTACAATTGACCCTGTGCAGTGCAAGAGAGTTGTTTCTAACTGGTGATGCTAATGTCTGTAGATCCCTTACTTTTAATACACTACAGATTATTTACTATTTGACAATTGTGATTTATTTTACCTGCTTCAGGTTTCAAAGTTTGAGATCGGTTAGTTGGTTTTTTTCTTCCCTTTTCTCTGGGCAGCATCTCATGCACAATTTAAAATGCCACAACAAACACTTCACGTGCAACCTGCATGCTGCTGCCTTGTGCAAAGGCCGCCTCTCCTTAAAAAGGTCGCCTTCAGTAACAGGCCTTCTAGTCCCTAATACTACAAAGCAAAACCCCTTTCAAAAACTTCACAGTGCAGAAGAGCCTTGCAGCCAGTGTACCTGATACCTGTTTCAAATGTGAACATGCCGATCATGCAGGAGTTGATAGCAGGTGATCTCCCCTTGTGTGTTTGCTTGGAACTGTAAATCTGACATTATTGTTGATGTGGACTCTCCCTCTTCTTTTTCAGCTTCTCCTTGCTCCAGTTCATTTGTGACCTTGAAGTCTGTCTTCATTTTTCAGCTAAGCAGACTCTTCATTTTTGTTGGTAGTATGGTAAGTTCTGGCAGTCATTCATATTTGCCAAATGTCAGTATATTTTTACTTACTCTGGTAGGAGCAGTTTCCAGCTTCTTTTCCTCATTGCTATGCAGTGTTCATTTTACATGCAGGAGGCAATTATAGAGTGGCTCAAGCTGGGAAAACATCTCAGAATAATTTCCTGTATCACAAGGGTCATCAGAATAAGCACTAAAAGCCAACTCTAAAATAAATACCTAATCTGTGTAGCCTAGCTCCATGTACTTGCGTGTCAGCCAGTGCTAAATGTATCTATTAAAAATACAGTGAACAGTAAGGGTAGCAATCACGGGATGCAGTAAATAACAATATTCTTGTAAGAACCCATTTTTGTTCTGAATAATAGAACTTCCTTAATACACTTTCCATCTGCCTTCAACGATCCTCCTTGCTGGCCATACTTGCGTTCAGACTTCAGCTTGTTTTTATTAATCAGCAGACTTTTAATCTTCATTCATGACTTCTGGTATTAAATAGTTTTCATTAGTTATCTGAATTTCTTCTGTATTTTTATCTATACCTCATGTTTTGTCTCACATAGGACTATGCATGTATAGCTAAAAATTTGTATTAAAACATGGTTGCCAGAATATTCCAGAATATTGTAACTGCTTCAGTTTCCTCTGTTTCAGACCAAAAGGCTGAATCAGCAAATATTTAAGGGCTTTGACGTTGGGAAAGTAATGTTATTGGGAGGAGAAACAGAACTGGTAAATTTTTTGAGAGGATGACTCTGTAAACCTTAACTACCCCAACAGGAGCAGCTAATACTTTAGAGGTTTAACAGCATTTTAGTGGAATTCTACATAATATTCGCTATCACAGCCACTCATTTGAATATGCCCTTTCAGTAATATTCTTATGTAATTTTCAGTTGTGGTAACATTCCTTAGAGTAAAAACTCAGTGATTCCTTATCTTAATGTTAACTAGATATTACTTTGACAAAGCTTAATTGGACTGTGTGACAACTGATAGAAGGTCTTGAACCCATTCCTTTTGTGGTCTCCTAATTTATTCCTGCAGAGGAGGAAAGAAGTCCTTGTGCAAGCAATGGGCACTCCAGAGAGAAGGGACTTAGTAATTGTGAAAGAGTCTCATTCCCACAGGGCAGTAATAGCTGTGGGTGTACTGGATTGACAATCTACCAGTAAATTTTTATCTGGGGGATGGTAAAGTACCAGGGCAGGACATCCTATGGGAATTTGCATAATTTGCAAAAAGTCCCGTAAAGTAGTACAGGTGATTACAATATCATAGGTCACATTCATGAAAAAAATGGGACAAAAATGTACTTCACAGTAGTTTAGGTTGTCCTGAATGAGTTTTAAGCTGACTTGTACATTCCTGCAGCATCTCTTATTTTTAAGGTATTTCAAGTATAAAGAAGGGCTAATGTTACAAACTTTGACTCCAGTCATTTATTCTGTAAATAAGTTACTCCAGCATATATTCTGTAAAAAGCACTGAAGTGATCTTTGTCCTTTCTGTGATCTGTGAAATCACCCTTTGTGTTAAATCAGTTTTGGTTTTGCCATCCTGAAGTTTTGTTATGAGCTGCTGCACCACGGCAAATGGAGTTATTCATAGTTATTTCAGTCGTTGTTCTAATGGATGTACAATAGATAGAAGGCATTTAATTTCAGCTGGTTTGCTTCTGATTATTCATTTTTTACAGCTGTATTCATCCTATCCACTTAGCAAAATCTCTCTGGATAGTACATGATGTAAAACTTCCAATCTGCTGCCAAAAGCTTGAGTGTAAATTGCATGCCAACTATTTTTCTGTTCATAAAATTTGCTTGTTTCCTGGTAGAAGCCTTAAATCAGTGTCAAAATGAGGCCACATAAAAAAATTAGTGGGGAGTGGTGTGAACCTGAATCCTTTTCAGGAACCTTCTAGGTGTCAGTGTCATGAAAATACCTTACTATCATAATAATGTATAAAAAACCTAGAAGAGGAATTAGGATGTTGAAGGTAATTTCTTTCTTATTGTCAGTCAGGCACCTTTTTAGCTTCTTTCCATATAGCCTAGAAGCTTTGGTCTGTATAGCAACTCCATGTCAGAATGATTCCTGCTATTACTAGATGCATCCTCTCTTTAAAAATTCCTCATTCCTCCGCTATCTCTCCTCCCTTCTATGCTATTTCTTCCCCTTAATCTTGACTGGCAGAACTCCCACTTCATTATCATGCTGCTGAATGGTGAGTACCTCCTTGGTTCAGCTTGTTCACTCTCTGCTGATCCTCAGGTGGCCACTTCTAACAGTAACGCCTGTCTCTTAGGAACTCAGGTGTTTGAGTACACTAATGGCTTTTTATACGATCAAGTGGTGCTTTGAACTTTCTACCCCATTTACCTTTTATCCTGATATATCACTTTATCGCTTTTGCCAAGATTGGAGGTTATCCAGAAATTTCAGTATATTCGCATATATAATATTTTTGTTGGTTGCCACATTCTTATTTCACTCTGACCATTTTAGAAGGAATATGGCTTCTTGGAAAGGGACTGAATCAAAAAGTCTTTTAGCTTTGTTGGTTTTGATGTTGTTTTTTTTAATTCTTTTCTTAGCAAACCATGTAATCTACTTGTCATTTCATACAAGCATACTGAACCACCTTGCTATCATAGGTTTACCAGAAGATATTAAGTCTCTGTTTATCTCTTTTTTTCTGGGGCTGCTCATCAGTAGTTGCTGGGCATTGTGACAACTCCCACACATACACTGTCTTCTTGGACTTGGTTTGCTTGAGTTTTTTTAAAGTCAAGATGATGTTTTGCATCTGTGCAATTTGGTCTGTGATGCTGGCTCTCCAAAGTGGTATCAGTAATTCTGAGTTCCTCAAGCTTCACAGCTTCTCTTCTGAGAGGAACTGTTAAACCCCTCCCTGAATTCCTAGGATGTGCTAACTGGCCATTGCTACTGATTCCTTTTGCCTCGTTCATCTCTTCCAGCAAAGTCAGCATCTCTTTTACATTTGCTTTAAGCTCTTCTGTTCGAAGGTAGTTTTGATACTGTCCACATCCCCAGTGATACAAACTAAAATTGTTACAAACACCAACATTTGGAACGTGTTCTGTGGGAAAACCATCCAAAGATGTTGCACTGTTTTCCAAGTATCTTATACCTGCATTCTTACACTACTCTCCAGACTTTTGTCCAGAAGTGTCTAACTGTGAAAGAGACTTTTATGATCATTTCCGGGTACTCTGTCTCAGCTGGGCCAATAATGGGAAGCAATAAGACTTCCTTATTGGCCAGGTGCGAGCAGTTACGCCCTGGGGATGCCCTGACTGTTTGGGTGTCTCAAGCAATGACTCTGAGATTGCAAAGGAAGGTTCCTTCCCTCTAGTAAATTCCTAATACTCAAATAGCCATAGTCCAGCCTCCTGTGTGACCATATTGAACTATGTTGTTACATAGATCCTGTATGTGTATCTGTATCTTTTTCTCTCCGAGTCTCTAAACGCTGATAAACTCCTTCATTCAAGTTGCTGTTGCCATAGATATAATGGTTCTCTTGTTACAAAAACCTTTTATTAGTCCCATTAGTTTTGGTGCATGAAATCTCAGAATTATCAGCAGGCACTAGTATATTAAAAAACATACCTTCTGTATACTTCGTTCAGTAAAATCCTCAACAGTTCTTACCCACTTTGGTATTGTAGAAATGCCCTGAGTCTTAAATATCCAGTATACTGGAACTATTCAGGTTATTGAAGATATGGCTTCTTCTCTGTTAATGCAGATGTGTAAGGTGCCAAAACAGCTATTTGCTCTAGAATTCTTTCTCATAACGCTTTCCTACAAAACTTACTTTGCGCTAAACTTGTGGAATCTCAATTGCCCCAAGTCTCTGCAATGAACATATACGCTTATGTCCCATATAATTGTTTCTTATGTTCCTCCTTGAAATACCCATTCCTGTAACCAGATCATCCAAACTGTCATGGAATGTATCTGAAATCCAGATGTATATGAGAGGGAAATGAGGCCACGTGGCTTGCACTAATGATCCATGAGCATAGATTTCCTTGGCCACATCAGCCAATCGTAACCATCCTCTGATTGACCTTCTGGCTAACTTTCTGCAAGACCTCCACAGTCCCTTTTGGCAGAGAGCTCAAAGTGGTCATTTTAAGTCGATGGGTTTTTATAATAGGCATATGTCCCTCTGTGACTTGAGCCACTTTCAGGTAGAGAGCCCAGTAGTCAAGAGCATTGTTTCACCACCAAGCTGTTTCATTGTTAGTATCTCTACTTAAAAGCATATAGTAAGTAGCCTGATTTTGATTACCACTTGGCATTGTGTCAAAAGAGATGTTGAGATGTATTGATTAACGTCATGGGAATAGTATGAGGATTGTGGGACTACAGTTTGGATGTAGCTATCACAAGTGGACAAGTGATGTATCGTAACTTGGAGAAGAGAGGGGAATGGTAATTTTCTGTGATGGGGACCTATTTCTCTGATGATGTTGCTGTAGCAGTTGGTCCTGTCAATGGGATGTTCCTCTGTGATAACTTCACAGTCATTGTTTTTAACAGAAAACCAATCCTTTGCTCAATTAGGACAGCACTCTGTAGTAGTCTTCTTTCACCCTTGTCCTAAACTATTGTCCTAAATATTCCGAGGCTAAATACTGTCCTAAATATTCCCAGGCTAAATATTGTCCACCACTATTGTTGTAAATTTTGTGAATTGTATTCCTAGGCTAAATACTTTATTGTCCTCTCCTATAGAATGAAAAGAACCACCCAGCTTTAGGTGCTTTAAGATTTTTTAATCAACTACTTGTTCCTTCAGAAAAGTTTTAGATTTTTCACATAATTCAATGAATTTGATTTTGCAGGGTTGAACAAAAATCCCCTTCCTCTCTTTCCAATTAGAGCTACTTACTGAATGCCTCATTAATATCTGAACATTAAAATCCTTCCTTTTTCCCATGGGTTGGCAATTCCTAGCCATTTGTATTTATGCTGCTTATGGCAGTTGTTTGTTTACATCCGGAGTTCTGGCATCAGAAGTTTTAGTTGATGAGCCTGTGTAAATGCAAACCTTCTATCAAACACACAAAGTGTATGCTTGATGCTAAAGTTCAATATTCTGACCTTTTTCAAAATCATTAGATGCAACAGTATTACAGAATACTGGCAAGCTGGTGGAATTCCAGTCCAGCAGTAGCAAAGTTTAGGCAGTTTATTGTAGTTCACTCAACTCTGGACTTAATAGAATTAAATTTGCAGCAGTGACACTTAGGGATTCTTACTATTGTAATCATCTAGAAGAATGGACACAAGACAGTGTCCTTTAAATCTTATTTTTCTAGAAGGTTGGTATTTCATCTGGGTATTAGGTTATCAAATTCGTGATTCTGAGTTCAGGAAAGTCCTTGAGGAATGAATGGTCCTAGCAAGGCTCTTTTTTTGTTTGTTTGGCTTGGGCTTTTGTTTGTTTGACTTTCTCCCTATGTATTTGATTTCTGTTATCTGGAGTGGGATGAACAAGTTTAGATACAGATGACAATATAATTAAAGGCTGTATCATAATGCTGTAGGGAAAAAATACAAAATGAAGGAGTTCAGTGTGATTGTTTTTTTTGACTTTGCAGTGTTCACATAATAGATTTTCGAAGTGTTTATATTCTCGTTCTTCTTAAGTTTGGAGTTTTCCAAAATTAAACACCGTAGATCCAAATAGTACAATGATGTGTAAAGGCTTCAGCAGAGATACAAACACCCTGCTCTTTCACCTTGTTTTCACCTACTCTGCTTCCCTGTTTATTCCTACTTTTAATTGTCCTTTCCATCCCGACTCTGAAGAACAAGGCATGCTATTTCATTCCCTCCTTTGTGTGAGAAAGTCTGTTGCCTCTCCAGTTGATCTTGCTTAATCTTACCAGGAGCTAAAAGCATCACAGCAAGAAAGCTGTGTTATTAGACTACCCATTAAGTTTTCATGTAGACTTATCCAAAGGAAGAAGAAGACAAGGTAGGGAAGGAAAGGAAGTTGGTCTTTGTACTGAGAGTAGAGGTAACATTTGGTCTCTACAAAGCAGAGGGCAAAGGAGGTTCCCTGTGCTAGCGGGAGAAGAAGAGACCAGTGGACTGGGCAGACTCCAGTGCAGCTCGGTAATACTGGCTGTTTGGAAGAGCTTTTGAAATTTTCTCCATTGTATAACAAGTCATCTCTTTTTCCTTGACCCCGCTCTTACATCAGTAACTAAATTTGAAGAAAGATAAATTCATGTAAACAACTTCCAACATGTCTCTTTTGCTTGTTTATTTTTACTCCCTTTTTTTTTTTTTGTTTTCCAATCTCTTCATTTCTTGTGATGCCGCAAAACAGTTTTGGTAGGGCTTTTGGAAACAAGCAACGAGTCTTGTTTATAGACTTCTTTCCCTAGAAGATAACATTAAAAACACAAAAGGCATCTCGAGGCATTCCTTTGGCTAACATAAGGTCAGATCAGTACATTAAGAATGGAATTTTTATGTTTTACCAGGCCGTGTTTATACTGAATGGAGAAGGCCTTTACACACTGAATCTTTAAAAAGAGCTAGGACTAAAAGAAAACTACAATATTGAAAATACATTTAAAAAATATTCACTGAATTGTGATGATAGGAATAGAATTGCAATCTGGAGCAGAAGAAAACAGGAACTGAGACTGACACAGCGGACAATTATTTTCTATTTCAAATGCTTGTAGATCTGTAAATATTTACAGAAGGCCAGTTTCATGGTGGTTAAGTGTAATGAAAAATGACATTTTCAATGTTTCCATCATTCCTCATTAACTTTTTCTAGAAAATACACATTGTTCATACCAAAGTTGTAGCTTCCCCGTTGGTATGGAATGCCAGAAACATCGGCGTTCTAGTCTGGGATGACTCAAAAGCATTGAGTACCAGCTATTGCTGCATAATGTGGTTACTGTGGTATATGTAAACACTGATGACTGGGTGCTGATCTTTTACAGTAGGATTTCTATACCCACATATAAATAATATTTAGGGTCTTGAGTTTGATGTATGAAGATGTTTAGTTTTCTGTTGATTTTCATGGAAGCTGTGTTTGCTTGTATCATCAGGAAAAGTATTTAATACTCTATATTCAAGAGATGACATTTTTTTGGTGGTGTTCAGCATGCTGCTTGTGCGTACTTTACCTAATCTGTTAACTTTTGCAAACCACCTTGAGATCTTAAAATTAAAGCAGTTATATAATTCTGAGATACAAAATTAAATGCACTATGTTTTGTAACAAGTAGTAGATAAGAATCTGTTAGCAAGTCACGTAGATTTCTCCTGCGGTGTATCATACCAGCTACTTCTGGTAACATTTTTTTAATGTTTTAATAATTTTTTTATGTTCTACAACATTTACCAATACTGTGATGTTTAATATAATTTAATGGGTCTTGTTCACATTGGACCCATTTCTGTTATAGTGTTATAACAAAACTCACCTGTACTGCTTTACAAATTGGCTTCAATAAAGGTGATCTAATTTGAAATTTCGTTGCTTGCTTCTTAATAAGATAATTTAGTCCTAGGCCTGCTTGCAGGAAAACCGTGATTACTATTAATTTTAGTGTATAAGGCATATAAGTAGTGTGATGTAGTTCTGTGTTGTATTACAGCAGTCTAAAGAAATACATTATTTCTTTAGCCTCTGACACAAAAATGCCACTATCTGAGTCAGTGGAAGCTTAGTTGTCAGCCATGGAGATGGCAGGAGTTCACACAGTTGTGCAGAGAACTCTAATTCTGAGAGATAACAAAATTTAGTTTCCATATTTGTTATACGATTGCTCCATTTTTTCATCTTTAGTCATAACACAGCATTACGGTGTATTACACTCATTCATCTAGAGCAGCTCATGAGGTTTCTGCTTCTTTTTTCACCCTGCCAGATATTTAAAAAAAACAATGGAAGGTGGTAGTCTGTTACATGCTCCTAAACATGGGTTCTTCTGCACAGTGGTCTAAAACCATCTGTACCTGTTCAGAGATAGGGGAAAACATAGCAGGAAAGGAAATATGTCACTGGTCTGTGTATGTTCGCAGGCTAATTGGTTCTTTGTAACAAAAATTGCCTAGCGCTCAAACTAACTCTTGAAATTAAACACGATGTGTAGGTTTAGGTGGCAAGTAAGGGAAAGTTGTATTATTCTGTAAGCCTTGACTCCATTCAAGACTATTAAATACGATTCTAAACTCTTTTTGATCCTAATCAGTTTAAGTTAGTAATTTTCTGAATGTATATTTGGTGTCCTATATCAAGAATAGACACTGGAAAAATACATTTTCAAAAAAGTGTTAAATACAACATTCAAACCTCATCTAACTCTCATCTGCATCACCTAAACAGCATAGCGTGAGTATTTACAAATAAATGAGTAGACAGCTGTGTTTGCTGAAAGAAACTAATTTTGTAAGACATTAATATGACCTTTTAAGCATAATTTAGACTTGAAGAGATTTAGCCTAGAAAAAAGGAATCAGATTTCTCCGTTACATCTGGAAGTACATAATCTTAAGGATATTTACACTTTCAAATAATTTAGAATTAATTTTTCATTTTTTCCAGCTTGCATTGTTTCTACTTTTGGTATGTAAATATGATTTCTGTCTGACATCTACTTGTTATTCAGGCTTTTTTATTTGTATGCATTAACAAAATAGCCCTTTTTTTTATTTGCCTTTGACATCCACTGATCATTTTGTAACACGTTCTAATGTTATAGCTTTGAGGTTACAAAGCCTCAAGTCAGTGTGTGGAAAAGACCGTATCACAGTCAACAGCAAAGAGGCATTTCATGTCATGTCATGTCATGTCATGGCTATTAACTGTCAATTTTAGAATGGCAGAGCCCTAAATAGCATGGGGACTATAATGCATAAGAGAAGGTATTGAGTATGTATATATTCACAGAATATGCAATTACAACTCTGCCTTTCGCATGCTTGTTTAGACCTGTCAGTCACTTTCATCTTTCCTGGAATGGAACTAAGATATTTTGCTTCCAGCTGTTGTCCAGATCGGTGAGACAAAAGGTGGCGTAGTGAATACAGTGTCAGGGTAGGAGCAAAGAACTTCCTGTAGAGAGTGCACGGTGTGCTTGAAGGGCAGATTCCCTGTGAAATGATAGTTCCTAGATGGTTTTTAGTGGGAGTGCTTGCTTCTAGTATTCATACTGTCTAATTTCAGACTCTTCATTTTTATTTGAGAGAAAGCAATAAAAAATCCTGTTGGATCAAGGAAAATTTTCTTGTTTGTCATTTTTGCTGACATAATTTAGTTTATTTAAATACTGCCAACAGACTTCTGCCTTGTTTTGCTCAAGTGTGAGTGGCCTTTTTTTTATGCAGGGCACCTAACTTAAATTCCTATACAAATTCTTTTTGTCTAGGTGTCTCTGAAACTTAGAGCTATTGAGGAAACAGTTCACAAGCTGGACAGTTAGAGACAAGCTAAAGAATTTCTGAAGAGATGATGTGTAGTTACGTATCTATTGATTTTCTTTTACCTTCTGTAGTTAGACCAGGGAGCGAACAAAGACTTCTTGAGCTATGACCATGGCCATATTGTACCTGTACGTCCATGCAGCACATATACACAATATGGAAACTGCTCAGCTGATAGGTGTCTGAAAATCCCATCTCCATTTAGAATCATATTCTGACATTTTTGAGAAAACACCTGTTTCTATGTCATTAATTCCGTAAATGGGATATGTGAAAGCAGTAAATTGAGATGTGGTGGACCAAATCTGTTTGTGCTCAGATGGGTGCATACTTGCAATTTTTGTATTTGGGCCAGGGATAAGAATGGAACCACATTTTTTTGTCTGCATTTCTTAAAGCGTGAAACAAGACTATATCTGAGGATGAGCATGGGTTCATACACTTGACACAACGCCATAACTGACTCAGAGGAAGAATTCTCAAAATCCGGTGTTAAATTGTCATAACAGATCTCAAGAAGTCATCTAGCCCAACCCTTGCACTGAAACAAAATGTATCATACCTGTAACTTTCTTGATAGATATTTTGTGTAATTTGTCTTGAGAGGGTGACCTGCAGTGTTTCCCTACCCTTAGAAGGGGAAGACTTATCTGGTCCTCCTTATTGCAAGTTTTTGTAGTTCTTGTTTTGGTAGACAGGAGGATCAGTTGTCAATTTTTACAAGTATTTGAAAATTAAGAACATTACTCTTTAGATCTTCTCCCAGGCTGCAACCTTTTTCTCACTCTATACTGTCCAGTAAATAGACTCAGTACTTCAGCTGAACTATAACTCCAGAGTCAAACTTAACAGCATAACTGCCTTGCATGGCCTATATATCCCAATTCTGTTAATACATTTCACAACTCTATTTGCATTTTTATTTCAACTTACTTTGTTGAGTTATTGAATCTGAATTCCTGGGGTATTTTCCACAGAACTAGGGGGGTATTCGTGCTTCTTATTTGTGGCCTTGATTATTTATTTTTTTCCTTCCTACTTGGTGTTTCAGTCTTCCCTTATCTCACGCTGTATTATTTCACATCACTTATATGATGTCCTTTGTCTTGTGTATTTGCTATGTATAATTTCACACACTTTCTCCTCCTTATCAAGATCATTTTTCTTGCATTACAGATTTATTGGTTCTGAAACACTGGGCATGACATTTGACATTTTTCTATAAAACACTGTTCCGGTTTGTAGCAGTGAGCAAAGAAGCAGGTCTTCCTTTTTTTACCTTTGTTGTCTATTTTCTTTCTTATATCTGAGGTTTTTAATATGTATTTTCTTATCTAGTCACAAAAAAATCTCATCCGGAAAGAATGGGGAAAAATAGGTATTCATGACCTTGTAAATTTGAACCCGTGTCTAATGATTTCAATGGCAACCAGTGATGTAAGTTCAAATGTAATGTATTCCCTTTAATGTTTTGGGGATGTAATTGTTAGGCATTCAAGATTTGCTACAGCCATGATTGTTTTGTAATGGTGGAGGAAGCATGTAGCTCTACACCACCAAAAAGTTACATCTTCATTTGTTCCTTAAGAAAAGATGTAATTTCCCAGTTTATTACACCATTTTTACAAAGATATAGCTATACAAATGCAAAAAAAAGCCATTTTGACTACAACACTAAAATAGACTTTAAAATACCTAACTTCCTAGAGATTTAAAAAGCTTAGAAAGGTCTGTTTAACATTTTTAAACCTTTTACAGAATCACAGAATATTCATGGTTGGAAGGGACCTCTGAGATCATCAAGTCCAACCACAAAACAAACAAACAAAAAACAAAAAAACCCCAACACCACACACAACACCCCACCACATCACACCCACCCACAAACCAATGATCTTGGACACTTGAGCATGCCCTGAAGAGCCATGTCTACATGTTTCTTAAATACCTCCAGAGATGGTGACTCCACCACCACCCTGGGCAGGCTGTTCCAGTGCCTGACCACTCTCTCAGTAAAGTAATTCTTCCTAGTATCTAAGCTAAACCTCCCCTGCAGACCATTTCCTCTGGTCCTGTCATTATTCCCTTGGGAGAAGAGGCCAACACCCACCTCTCTACAACCTCCTTTCAGGTAGTTGTAGAGGGCAATGAAGTCCCCCCCTCAGTAAACATGCCCAGTTCCCTCAGCCCCTCCTCATATGACTTGTTCTCTAGACCCCTCACCAGCTTGGTGGCTCTCCTCTGGACACGTTACAAAGCGACAGAATGAATATTTTCAGGCATGAGTGCATAATGTTAAACACCTAAAGGATTTAATGTCTAATAAATTCCCAGCAGGTCCAGTGAGGAACTGTGTTACATTTGAGCACAAGATTTATTAGTATAGATCTCAGTTTGCAGAGTATTTCTGCAAAACAGTGGTGTATGTCTTGTTACACTGCTGTTGGAGAGGATCTCTGGGAAGAGACTGCTTTTCATTACTGATAGGGTTTTGTGCTAGGATCAAGCAACCTGAACATCTAATTGCTCTATTGAACTGTTAAACTCACTGCCGCACTTGTTGCAATGCTTCTGGGAGACCCTATTAAAACTGCAAGTATCTCTTGAAACAGTATTAAAAGTTTTCAACAGGTGATGGTATAAAAAAGATTAGTATTTTTTTTCCGGAAAACCTGAGGAATAAGGAAGAATTTTCTACTATGCTTCTAGAAGCAATGAGTAATTATTAAGCCACTTCCAGTGATACAGTTAATGATCAAAACAGCAATGGCAAAAGTATAATGAGACCAGTGGGTTAAGTATAAGGAAAGGCAGTGTTTTCCATTTTGTAATACAGTGTTCAGTTAACAGCATTGAAACTGCTGTTTGAAAATAAATTTAATCAAAGGCCTTGTATATGGGACTAATGGATCTAATTGATCTAGAGATGATTAAAAGGCCAAAAAGATTTTCTATTGATTAGGTTGGGTTTTGTATCATGTGCTTTATCCTACTGAGATGCAGTGGAAACTTAAGAATCAACCCATTTGATTTGGTTAAATGTACTATTGTTTACCTTTCTCTGCCTTCATTCTTTCAGTACTTAAAATATATGAAATTGCAGGAAGTAGGATGTAAGGGCTCTTTTTAGATAAATGATATCTGAAGCTTTCTGGGTTTTGCAAGCCTCTGACGGGTGTGGATCCTGGCTGCAGTTAGGCTGAATGAGTCAGAAAAAATGTCAACCTCCTAGAAGAACACAAAGCATATTTTTTTAACAGAAACTCAGTACCTGAAAATCATGGATCAGACAGGGAAGTCTCACTCACTAGTTGCTCCCCCGTTGGAGCAGCACTGATCCACACCTGTTTGAGTTTAATTTCTCATGGATGTATTCCTGGGAATTCCACAACTGGAATCAATTGCTCTCTATGCATTTATAACTGATGCAGCTACAGAGAAAATTTCAGCATTCCCTTCTCATGAGCTCTGTTATATGGAGGATATTCCTTTTTCACTGTTTTTTAGGTCAACTTTTGGCTCTGGCATTAACAAGGTTGTGCTGAGGGTCAGCTATGTCTGGATAGTGGTAAGTTACACTTTCTGTGTTTGCTTTTAAAAGGCTGCCTTCTTTTTGCAATGGAATCTGTTTGCTGTTCCTGTCTGCTGAAGCAGAGTGCTTATGACGAGCCACCAACTCAAGTTCATTGGATATAGAGAACATGTTATACTGGGTGTAGGCACTTGGTGTTCTAGCCTCTGAGAGTGAGTTTTCCCCCAGGCATTTGTAGTATAATACAGACGTTTGCAGTTAAGAAGGTGCTTGGATGGTAAAGAAATATCTCATGGCTTAGGAAAGCTTCCTCCTCAAGTGTTCAGAATTCAGTATTCCTATGACATTTCTCAAGACAGATATATTGGTTTCAGGGTTCGTTTTTTGTTTGGTTGGCTTTTTTACTGTTTATTGTATTTTTTTCCACCAATACCTACATGAAATGAAGTGTGTCAGCCATACTAGTAGAGTTTTAACTGTGTCTTTCAGCATGGTATCCATTTAAAAATTCTCTTTTCGTTTCATTTCCTGGCTTAATCTTTGAAGAATAAAAGTTAATTATTTCTGTTACTCCCTTTCTACTAGCCTTCAGTGTTTCTGCTCTCCCATCAGCATCTATACGGAGTTCAGGGAACACAATCTTCAGCTGTTTTTTCTAGCTTTGGTCTTTTTATTTGGTGTTCTTAATTATCTTGTCCCTTAAGGAAGGAGAGAGGAAATCACAACACACCTCTGTTTAACTTACTCTTTCTGAAAATCACAAATCTCTACCGTTTCTGAATTCTCTCTTCTTATGCATCTCATACATCCTCTATCCTCCCAGGTGTGCCCTAACTGGGTGGACCTGCTCTTTCAAAAGCAGGTTTGGTCTGATTTACTCGGAGAAGCAGAAAGCTGGCTGAGGTTAGGAAAAGGATGGGCTAAGAGGCACATCTCATATGCATCCTGCTGCCTCTTCTTGTTACAGGTTTTCTCACCATCTGAAAGCTTGTCTCACTTATTTGTTGTATCTTCAAACTGGAAGTAGTTTGAGGAAAGAGAGCATAATTTTCTTTGTGTTTGTGTTCAGCAGAATCATGATTTAGCTGACTGTAGGTAGTATCACAGTAAGTAACAATTTATAAAGTAATAAATAAACTGAAAATATCTCTTTTATTCTGACTTAAAAAATGAAATTATTGTATGGTCAATGGGTGCATAAATGTTCCTATTCTTTAGTTTTCTTGCTTGTACTCAGATGTTGTTTCTTATTTTCTAGCTCTAAAAAGCGAGCCTAAAGCAGTACTGTATTTCTGTCAGAATAAGATTGTCTTAATTTGTGTCAATAAGAGTGTCTTTAGTTTCATGCAGCCAAATGCATATGAGAAACTAATCTACTGTGGCTGCCAGCCCCAGCCAGGATCCTGTACAGGAAGCCACAGCGAAAACAGAAGTAACAGAATGTTTTGTGATAGACTGTATGTCCTAGATGTTGCCTCCTAAATTCATATAAATAGAGATTGTCTTAAGACAAAGACATTTCAGATTTTGATAAACAACCAGTGTAAAGACATTAAATATTTCCCTTTCTATGTAAATACCTATTTGTGTCTTGAGCTTTTGTAAGCTTAAAAAAGTTGTGGGTCATTGACTTTCACAGCTTAATTATGTGTTAAATAACAAAATCATTTCCTCTTACTTATATATCTTGTGCAAAAGTGTAAACAGAAGGGGTTGATATTCTTTGTCTTTCCCATATAGTATCTCAAATACATAATTTTAAATCGTTCTCTAAATTCTACCCTGTCATTGCATTATTTCTGAGAAAACGTGAATGAGACTGAAACAAGTATTTGATGGGAAATTGCTACTTTTCTCTATAATATAATGAAATATTTTAATTATTGGTTTCTATCTCATAACTTAGGCTTACACCTTGTGTTGTCCAATCCTGTTTCATTGTGCTGGCTACAATTAGACCCACAGCTGGTTCTTTCCCTGAATGGTTATACTAATTTATAACCCATTAGAGTGCATGAATAGATCATATTGTTCCTTTCATACTGGCACAGGGAAGTGTAAATTAAGTTTTCGTATGCCAGCAAGGGAGACGTCTATCCAAGGGTAGAGTATTAAATTCCTATTTTTAATTTCTGTGATAAATGCAGTTAGAAAGAAAACTGTTATATCTGCAAATATTTTCCATTTCTTAAGTAATAAAACCAATGTGTGAGTTATAATTATTTGTGAGTGTACCTGGCTTTTTCAAACTCTACTTTAAAAATATTGCGAATATTGGCTGTTTTGGGAGGTAATTATGAGCATATTTGGGTAACATTTGTCCACTTAAAGCTGACATTAAACCATATAATAATCCTTATTGTAGCTAGCTAATTATAGAAACCCCTGGGTAGGAACATAAAAATGAACTTTTAAAAGAGCCTTTGTAGATTCTAGGGTCTAGTCTGAAAATGCTTTCTCCCATAAACTCTTTGGAACTGTTTGAATCTGTCATTTCAATGCTCAATGCAGTTAAATTAATCTTTTTTTTTCTTTTTCTTATTTTCTACCAAACCCCTTTGTTATATGCTCTTTCCAGTCTCATACCAAAAAGCAGTGAGATCATCCAATCTCCCATTCTGCTGTGGGAAGAAACTGAAACACATGCCAAGTTTGTGGGTTTGGTTTTTTTTTTCTTCTTCTATCAAGAGTACCTTTCCTTACAGAAAAAAATCTCATCATTCTTAATTTAAAAGATAGACTTGAAGTGAAAGATTGGAACTTGGGTTCCAATAAGTAGCTCATGACTGTGTACTTGGCTGTCTTCAAGTGGAACAGCTTTAGCAGAGCAAACTCAAAAGACTTATCTCAGAGTGATCACCCAGGTAGGACTCTTACAGTGTAGGAAATTGTGGTTCAAGTTCATGGTCAGAACTTAGTGGAGCATGAATTTCATCTCTAGTTTTTTCAGTCTTTGCAAAACTCCTTAATCTTTGGTTGACCAGCTTTTTACTCCTTCACGTATCAGCCATACTATCATCTGTATGTAAAGTTTGGGTTCTTATTAAATAATTAAGTGAAAAGTCAGGGGCCCAAGTTGCTTTATATGCCCTTCATGTCTCCTGCTCAATAAGCACAATAAGCCTTAATTTTCCTAGAACTCTGGGAAGTATTTTTTGGCCTGCAGCATCTGGAGGTGTGCAGCATTGAATTTTTTTTCAGGTTTACTTGCAACAGCAGCAGGCTGGGCTTGATGATCAAGCTTTATCATCTGGTGGTTTAGCAATTTTTATTAAAAAGTGCCATCAGAATTCTTAAATCTCAGGGATTCCTTCTTAATTGGAGGAATGCTTATTTCAAGGAGTTCTGTGGACAACTTCTTGAAGGCTGATAGCTGTTTTGCCACTGATGCCACTGTGCTGTGACTATCCAACGTGATTCTTACCTTCCTGTAATGTAAGGTTTTTTCTTGCAGGAAAGTCATGTTGTATTTTGTAAAAGGAAAAAAAAAGCAGTTACCTTCCACAGCTATGTAATGATGGGTTTCTCTTACTATCACTTATGTGATAGTAAGCTGTACATAAGTTTACTCAGATTCAAAGGTCTTGCTTTTGCCATCAGAAATCTTAACTATTTGAAATACAGCTGCACCTGTTTGGCTTAGCACAAGTAGCTGCAAGATCCCATGATGAGAAACACTTTTCACCTCATAAATTTTCCATTGTGTCCAATGTGAAAGGTTTTTAATTAAACTCAGTAACTCATAATATTCTAATATTCTGCTGTCAGCTGCCATTAAAAAAAAAAAAAAAAAAAGACATCACTTCTCATTTTGGCTGGGAGAAAATCCTTTGTGAAAATGTCAGTCAGCGAACCCAATCTTTGTTCTTTTGTACTTGAAAACATTATAGGTTTTCTGAAGCCTGACTAAACACGGGGCTTTAACCTACTAACCTGAATCTCAGCATGTCCTCTGGAAATGGGATGGACGTGGGCTGAGAATGCTGAGAAAACTGCATGGAGAATGGGGGATTGTATGCCACCCAGCCTTTTATCTTCATGTGGAGCGCTGTCTGCCCCCTTTCCCTTCACAGTGAGCTCAAAGTCCTTGGATATCTTTAAGGGGTCGGTTATGCCTCCTTTATTTTTTATTTTTATTCTGAAGGTTGAGGCAACTTCCTTACTGAAGAGGCAATTGCAGGGGCAATTCTAGGCTATTTCAAAACAAGAAAAAAACACTAAATCTTACAGTTCTTCTGTAACTTCAGTAATGGTGGTGTTTGCTTCAAACTTTTTCCATTAAGCTCAGAAAATATTTGGACCCATATGGAATCATTTTAGGCAAGAGTAGCATACACCAAACTAAGCACACTTTGAAAAAGCAGTGGGTTAAGGATTCATTGCACTGCATGGATTCACATGGCAGAGTTTATACTGCATGGTCTTTGTGGTAAGATTCCAGTAAAGAAGATGCCAATCTCAGTGCTCTGTCAGGAACTCAAACTCTTTCCCTTTTAAACAGTTGTAAATAATTAAGCACTTTTTGTTATGCACTAAGTGATTCAATAATCTTCGTTGCTCAACTGTTTAAGATTGCCGGCATGTACCTTTTATTGAGTCATAGAAGGTATCAGTCTTGGATTTTTGCCCTTTCAACCTCAATAATGTCATTGTTCTAGGATTATTACATGACAGTACGAAGAGGAAGAAGTTAAAGCTATCTTTGGAAACATAAACCGTGCAACCTTGTCAGACTTGGATTCTCAGGCTCTTAACCCCTCTCACGTTTATTCTAGACTAAAAGCAAACAAACCTAAGTCTTCAGAAAGCCTTGTGCAGCTCGTTTTCTACTGCAGCTTCCAAAGAACCAAATATATTTTATCAAGTGTAAAGTGCCTGAGTGTGCCCCTGCATCTAATAACTGTTTTGTTATATTGCTGCATCGTCTTGATTCAAAGATTTTTTTTTTCATTGGCTTCAATGTTTGTCAACAGTGTCTCCTTTTTTTCTTTCCTTTTTTTTTTTCTTCTTTTTTTTACTGTAGGTGTCCTGTCTACCAGGACAATTCTAACTTCTGATTAAGCTGGGTCAAAACTGACAAAACCCTCCACAAATCTTGGTATTATGAGGGTTACTACCAGCAGTAGTAGTAGTTTCACCATTTTAACAAATCTTTAAGAATTCATGCTTAAAAATTAGTAGTATGAATTTCTTATGTAACCAAGGCCACAGTCTAAACTTCCTCTTCTCAGATTCTAGTTCCTTCGGAACTTTATTTGATGTAACCTTAGTCAGCAAGGCCTCAGTGAGTATTTTGATAGCTCGTATAGCAAGGTAGATGAAGGTGACACTTCATCAGATCTAAAAGTTTTTACTGGTTTTGATACACTGGGGTTCCTTCATCAGTAAAAACAGACATGGGTTGTCACATAATCCTGTGCTTCTGAATGAAATTACACATTTTTGCTTCCCTTATTGTGCATCAACAATTTCAAAAGGCTTAAAAATACCTCCCAGTTTAAAAAGATATTCTTGCAGTTGTTATTAACTTCATAGACCAAATGGCAGCATATGAACATGTCTGACTTTTATCTGACGGTTCCTACTAATGTGATGTTATAATTTTTGTGGAAAATTCTATGCAATTTGAAATGCTTTGAGCCTGGAGTGTCTGTAGAGTCAACTTCTGTAAATTCAGTACGAGTTGCACTAAACACCAACACACAGCTATTCTTCTGTTCTTACATCAGGCCTGTGATGTATTCATCACTCTTTTCCCTTTCATGAAATCCGTTTAAGAGCTTATCAAAATGTAGTCTTCAGCCCGTTTTGCCTCTCCAGCGTGAAAGGTCTGGTGCTTTCACAGTACTTCACTTCCCAGCTCCGTACCTTGTATCACAGAAATACATACCTGTTAGAAGATCTGCTTAATTTCCCTGGAATATTATACTGTTTCCAGGATTTATTGAGACTATGCATTGAAATGGCAGCCAGATACAGATGATGCAGCGTGGGAAAGCATAAATGACTCTGCTTGCCAAAAGTATCCAGTGTGCACAGATTAAGAATGTTAATCTGCAAATACTGAAAGCATTGATTAAAACGATTTTAGCAGTGTTAAGACAATGCATTGGGATACAGTTTTTGCTTGTGTAAATGGATCCAGCAACTGTCAAGCTGGCATCTTCTGCATCTAAAAATAAAACATTCTGTCCATCTGTATTCTAAAAGTATTACAAATGTGGTCTCAAAAGTTGCCTGCTAAATATCTGTTATAAAGTAAATAATTTTCTTTTTTTTTTTTTTTTTAAAATGAATGCTGCTGTAGCTTTTATCTGGGTTATGATTCAGTTTTCGTTGTATTTCCTGAGAATAGAGAAGCTCTTGAGAATTCATAGTAGTATAAGCCAAAATTGACAAGCAATAAGAAATATGAAATAATTGCTAATTTATCCACAAACTAGAGAGTAATGTGGAGACTTCAACAATTAAAAATAGGTATTTGTGCCATCAAGTAGAATGCTTTTGTTGAATATTAAGTTATACATCTAATTGTAGTTGACAAAGTTCTTTCATTGATACTGCTTTGCTATTTTGAACCCTTTTTTTTTAGGTTGTCTCTAAGACAGAGTAATCATTTTTTTGTAAAGGAAAACTGTAGGGTAAAGTAAAGCCCTACCCTATGGAAAGGTGGTCAGGCTGCTTTCCCTGCTCCCCAGTATAGTTGAAAGTTAGATGAAGTTAAGCCATCTCACAGGAGATACTGAGGAGGTATACCTGACCAGTATCTTAAGGGCATACATCTAAGAGCATTTGAATGCAAGGCCTCCCACCATTTTTTAAATCCCTTGGAATGAGGAAGTGAACCCAGGTGTACTGGAGTTCCACTGGGCACAGGGAGCCTTGAGGGAAGACCATTGTCAGATTTGTGGATCAAGTTCTCTGCTTTTATTTAAAAATAATAATCCGGAGAATTGACTGGACTGCTTTTGGGCTGAATGAAACATTGCAACCAAAATAGTTTCCAGTTAATTTAAAGATTTGGGAAACGTGAGGGTTTGGTTAGAAATTTGATGGTAGGTCTGGTTGCTTCAACCACCCAACAAATGAACTTCACCTTGATACCTGTTTTCTCTCCCTCTATGCCTGCAGCAAAGGACCCTTTTTTTTTGGTCAGGGCTATTTTAAAGAGTTAAGATTTCAGAAGCTTGGAATTACGAGACTGAAGAAAACACTTTCTCATTTTAAGCAACAACGAAAAAATCAGTGAC
Organism: Arenaria interpres; assembly: GCA_013399435.1. NCBI lineage: Eukaryota > Metazoa > Chordata > Aves > Charadriiformes > Scolopacidae > Arenaria > Arenaria interpres. Next base: position 168,656 of record VXAK01016132.1, on the reverse strand, counting down.
GTAGTGTTACTTTTGGCAGCTCCTTAGTTTCATTTTCCAAGAAGAAAATATTTAATATGATCATACTTTTGCTTTCTACTAATAATTTCTACCCCTTTGTCCATTTACATTAGCCAACCAAAGATTCAAACAATTAATTTCTTTGGCCCTTCTTGGATAAAACCCAAAAAAGCTCCAGAGCCCTAATGTATTGCTGTACCTAAGAAAGGGGATGTAAAACTCCATTGGTGACTCCATGGCAGCTAAAGCCAGTCTTCCCCCTGCTCTGCCTTTCTCTGCCTTGCCATAGGGTTCACACCCTTACCTTGGCACCAACACTAAGTGAGTTTTCCTCCTCCTAAGTTCAGATCTCCTGGAAAGCGCACCACTCTGGTGGGGTTCAGCTGGACCAGAAGCCTTAAGCAGCTTTACCCACAGTCTGGTGGTCCTGGAGGAGAAGGGGAATGTGTACCCAAGGGCAGGAGAGAGACCGGGGTTACAGCCCCCAGGGTACAGATTGTTTTAAGTTACCATGAACGTGAGAGCATCTAACCAGCCAGTCTGTCTGCCAGGTGTGTGACTTCAGACTGACCATGGCATGCTGGTTTTCCTCTGGTTGAGGTACCCCCACACGAGTGTGGTGGACAGAGTTGCTGCAGCAATGGCACGAGAAACCAGCTTTTACTTGTCCTGCTGTTCACATGGCACCTGCCTCTGTAACTTGGCCTTACTGCATTTTCTTCAGGGGTACAGAGCAAAGCCAGTCAGATGGCAGATGTGGATACAATTAAAGGATAAAGTAGCTGTTGTCATAATCAGGTTGTATCTCTGTAGAAGTAAAAGAAGATCATGTAAATGAAATTCATAGATAATACTAAAATTGGTGTTCCCTAGAGAGAATAGAAATATTACGGTTTATTCCTACTCACAGTGATGCTAATGACGAGTTTCACATTCATGTCAGCTGAGTATGTTCAAGATCCCTGAGAAGGTTAGGAACGACGGTTGCTCTGAAACTACAAAATGTTCAGTGAAAAAAAATATGTGTGTGTCAGTGGAAACTTTGTGGAAACACAAGAGAAAAACGGCAAGAAATAATTCTGTGAAGTGCAACTAGTTAAAGAGTTTGCAAGTGCGGAGCGTGTGTGCGTGTGTGAAAGCAGCTGAGTTACTTGCAAAACTATCGGATCCCAGAGCAGGAAAGTAATCACTCCCTGGGTTCTGGTGGTGCCAAGCATAGCCATAGCTGGTAGTTAAGGAAGTAGGCGAAGAAATATTCCAAGTTTAGAGAAGAATTGTCCAAAATCGGGGATCTAGAGAGCTTGACAAAGAAAAGGTGGTGGAATTTTTCATTTAAAGAATTACATAATCGACAATGACTGATGGGATGTCTTTGTTAGTCCCAAATTTGCTACAAACGCTCATAATTCAGCTCTGGTGGTAATAGCAACAGGGAGATACAGTTATGAAAAACACTCTGTTCACCATTGACATTTTAAGCAGTTTGGACCTGATCCATGAAAGGTTTTAAATGACTAACATACCTCACTTTCTAATGTACATTACAAAAAAAAGTTTAATCCTGTGCTCAGTTTCTGCCTTAATCAGCTGCACCAGAGATCTGAAGGCTGGAAAGGGCAACAGCCCGCAGAAGGGGGTGTGTGTTGCTCAGAAAACTCTGCTTCCAGTCTGTCTTTAAATTAGCATTTCACCATTTTCATAGAGTTATAGAATCATGTAGGTTGGAAAAGACCATTAAACTAGTACTGCCAAGTCTACCACTAAACCATGTCCCGAAGCACCACATCTACACATCCTTTATGTACCTCCAGGGATGGTGGCTCCACCACTTCCCTGGGCAGCCTGTTGCAATGCTTGACAACCCTTTTGGTGAAGAAATTTTTCCTAATATCCAATCTAACCCTCCCCTGGGACAACTTGAGGCCATTTCTTCTCATCCTATCACTCGTTACTTGGGAGAAGAGACCTACCCCCACCTCGCTACAACCTCCTTTCAGGTAGTTGTAGAGAGTGGTAAGGTCTCCCCTCAGCCTCCTGTTCTCCAGGCTAAACAACCTCAGCTCCCTTAGCCTCTCCTCTTAAGACTTGTTCTCCAGACCTGTCACCAGCTTCGTTGCCCTTCTCTGGACCCGCTTCAGCACCTCAATGTCTTTCTTGTAGTGAGGGGCCCAAGACTGAATGTAGTATTTGAGGTGAGGCCTCACCAGTGCCGAGTACGGGGGGCAATCACTTTGCTAGTCCTGCTGACCATGCCATTCCTGATACAGACCAGGATGCTGGTGGCCTTCTTGGCCACCTGGCCACACTACTGGCTTATATTCAGCCACCTGTTGACTAACAACCCCAGGTCTTTTCTGCCGGGCAGCTCTCCAGCCACTCTCCCCCAATGCTGTAGCGCTGCATGGGGTTGTGACCCAAGTGAAGGACCCGGCGCTTGGCCCTGTTGAACCTCATCCCATTGGCCTTGTCCCATGGATCCAGCCTGTCCCGATCCCTCTGTAGAGCCTTCCTACCCTCAAACTGATCAACATTCCTGCCCAACCTTGTATCGTCTGCAAACGTTCTGAGGGTGCACTCGATCCCCTCATCCAGGTCATTGAGAAAGACATTAAACAGAACTGGCCCCAGTACTGAGCGCTGGGGAACACCACCTGTGACCGACCACTGACTGGATCTAACTCCATTCAGGACAATTTTGGAGACTTAGGCGATCTGTGTGCCAGGGCCTACCCGAAGAACTTCCTTCAGAGGTTGGATGGAGCGTGTGGGATTACAGCCTTGCCCCGGCTCCGGCAGAGGAGAGATCTGAATCTTCATCAGAGTTCCTACTTCATCAGCCATCTGGTGGCTGACCGCAGTGGGGTCGGCTGGAGGAGCCGCGACTGGCTGTCACCAGCGGTGCGGGCTGCGGTGGTGTGCGGTGGTGTGTGCGGTGGAGTGCGGTGGTGTGCGGTGGTGGTGTGTGCGGGGGTGTGCGGGCTGGCGCCCCGGGTGCGGGTCCGCTAGGTGGCAGGATGCCGAAGGTCTCCGCGCTGCTGTCCCGGGGCCGGCGCGGGTGTAGCCCTGCCTCCCCGCATTGTCTGAGGACATGATAAAGTGCGGACAGTTTCCTGGAGCCCTGCCTGCCCCCGTGTTTCTTACTGGTTTTGTCATTAATAAAGCAGGATCGGGAAGGATCCGAGGGAGGCCTGAGACACAAAGGAGCCCGGTGCGGTGGCAGGGTAAGAGGGCACTTCTTAGCTATCCGCACTCTGCGAGGGAGGATTGCCAAGGCAAAGAGAAATTCTGTATGAAAACACAGCGGGGTGTAGTGAGAAGCGGTGAAATAAATGAATAAAAAAAGAGTCTGCAAAGTTTGCAAAGAGTAACAGCTGGTTAAATGGCAGCGCGATCTATAAGCCCACAGAGAAGCGCATTTGCCTCTTTCCGGAGCCGGTCTGGAGGGGAGCAGCTGCCTGCTTAGGAAAGCGTGACCTTTTCCATCCCTATTTTTTTCTAAGTTACAGAAGTGAAAGGAAACCGGACTCTGTAAATATCACATTAAATTAATAAATAAAATTGTCTCATACAGAATTAGATCACAAGTTCTTATTCCTGCTTCGTGTCGTCTTTGTTTTCTTTTAAACGTGCTTTCTGCGGTGGTTTCGTTCGTACGGCGTTTGTGCAACGCTTCAGAAACAGCTTTAGTGTTAGATCGGGGTGTTTAGGCTAAACTTCTTAAGGATATACCTCCAGTTCCCGTTCCTCCCGGCGCAGGTAGCTGTGTGCCTGCCACAAAACTTGAAGAGCTGAAGCGAGTGTATCGCAAAGGGGGTAGGACGCTGCGCCCGCCCTTCGCGTTAGTTCTCCCCTGGGCTGACCCTCCACCTTCTGCCCCCTCCGCCCTCCCGCGGGACCGCGCACAGCTCTAGGGGCACCCGGGGGTGGTTCGGGGGCTTCTGGCTCGGGTTCTGCGTGCCCACCCCAGCCAAGCCCCGCTAAACCCCACTTGGGCTCCCGCGGGTCTCTGGGGGGGGAGGGGG